>OOFC01016602.1:0-102104 GCA_900323345.1 Pseudochromis fuscus
CAGGTAACACACACACACACACACACACACACACACACACACACACACACACACACCTTCAGCACTTCTTATCCAAAATGCACATACTCACAGCTCGTAGAAAAAAACATTTTTAACATTTGTCTCTGTTTCAGATCTGATATGCAGTCCTGTACTGTCAACCTTTCCTGTGCTGCTGGACCAGACAGACCTGCTGGATGCTCTCAGGGTCAGGAAGGGGACGTCGTGGTCACACTTGGGATTAGCTGAGCTTTTACAACTACCGTATTTTCTGGACTATTGAGCGCACCTGTCTATAAGCTGCTATTGAATTTATTCAAACAGTTTCATGTGGTCCACTCTGACCAGGTCTGATGTGACGATGCTAAATGTATCGGCGGCACGGAGCTTGCTAGCTTGTAAAAAGCCAACGAGCTTCATGCCGGTTCAAAGTCGGAAAAAAGTAGCGGCTTATAGTCCGGAAAATACGGTAATTTAAGGTGGGGAAGAAGGCATAGCTTTGTGTTGGCATTATCATAATATGTATTTCTTTTTTTTTTTTTTTAAGTTCAGGACAACGATGTACTTACAATCCATGTAATTGTTTTATTAAACAACTTTCTGGGTATGATCAGATTTATTACCTAATTTCTTCTTTCCAACTGAGAACGATCACATTATACTCTGCAAAAAAAGGGAAAAAACATTATGATGATATCACCACAAAGATGCAGAGAAGGATAATAAAATACCAACAGTGCATGCCAACAACTGTGTGGAGACTTGACTACTACAAAGAGTCTCCTCCAGGCCATCATCATGAGCAGTCCTGCTGTCTCTCCTCTCATTATACTGCCCCTGTCTCCATCTTCACCCTCTCCTTCCACTCTGTCTCTTCCTCTAGGATTGTCAGCGTCCCCCCTTTTGTTGCACACGGGCTATTAGGGCCTCATAACTGTCAGAAAACCTGTGGCTTGCCTGGAGCCTTATACTCTGCTGTACCCCTTGTGGTGAATCTAACTCAGTTCCAGCTGCTCCAAAGACGTACTGCAGGGAAAGATTTTGAGGCAGAGTCAGTGAGATGGTGCATAAATAAAAAAACTAGACTACAAAGTGAAACTCAGCAGAATTAGAAAAACTGCATCAATGTTGAAAAAGAACCGATCATAAAGCAAAGCATGTGAATCATCTGATTGATTTTATCTGATGTCGTTAATTACTGGATGCAGCAGCTTTAATGAAGACATATTGCTTGGAAATTTCTCAAATATAAATATCTGTTCCCTTAAATCTAATTAAGTAATATTTCTAAATCCTGAATATTGTACATTTAGTGTTTTAATGGAGGATATATATACAAATGAGCTACAGGTTCAGCATCAGTATGTAAATACAAGTATGATCATGTGATTTCAGTCCAGTGCATAAAAACTACTTGATGCTCAGTTATTTTACACCTTTCTTTTAATGCTAAGCTAAACTCCTATAGCTCATTATCTTCTCCTGCTTTGTTTTATTATTCAATTAACCAGATGAACTTTGGCTCGCACCATCAATCAGTGAGCCTAATTAATCCCTCTCATTTGTCTTGTCCAATCACTAACCAGCACACTTATCATAGCCCAGTTGTGCTTTGATTCTTTTGCCTGCACCTATAAATACAAGCCTGTTATGCATATTGTACAAATGGTTTAATGTCCAATGTGAAATAGTGTTTTATTTTGAAAATGCTGCTTTGTTCAGGTACCGTATTTTCCGCACTTTAAGGTGCACCTAAAAGCCTTTAAATTTCCCAAAACCGACTGTGCCTTATAATCCGATGCGCCTTATATATGGATCAATAGTGGTTAATTATGGCTACCGTAGTCAGGGGGCGTCACCGAAGTAACAGCGGTAAAAACGGTAAAGGGGAATTCCAGTCCCACATCACTTGTGTGTGAATAAAGATCCTAAAATGGCATGAATGCACTAACTAGTTGATAAAAAGTTGCACTACCTGTTGTACCTTGCTGTTGGTAAAAGATAATACTACGTCACTGAAAAAAATAAAACAGCTGTTCATGTAGCTTTGAACTGTGACAAATGGAGTTGGAAATACATTGTTTTCAACGAAGGCGGCGCAAATACCAGTAATAGCTACTGGTACGTACGGTACTGTATTGTGAATGTACTAGCTTGTTTTGGAGTGAACGGAGTTGTCAGAACATTGGTTTGTTTTCTATGAATAAAGTTTGACTGACTGACTTATCTGACTGTTTTGTTGACATTCACCTTAGTGCAGCTTCACCTAGATGGATGATAACACAACCCCAGACACTACAGTAGTTTCTATTCTATGCGCCTTGTATATGAAAACAGTTTTAAAATAGGCCATTCATTGAAGGTGCGCCTTATAATTCGTTGCGCTTTTATAGTGCTGAAAATACGGTACATTTGTTTCTCTAATACCTATTTTTAAGTGTCCTCAAACCTGAAATAGTACAGTTAGAGTTGCCCTGCAGAAATACCCAGAGAGGATATTATCCAGCAGGTTGAGACCAACCATACAACCATTTATTGTAATGTTTTGACATAATTGACATTAATGATGCCCCTTCTTCAAATCCAAAAAGATACAGCTATGAATAAGTTGTTTGGCTTTACCTCTAAAGTGCTGTTGCACGGTCAATGACTCTATGTAAAGCTTCTCAGACACTGAACCCATTTATAGAAACTATGCAGAGGTTTCTGAGTTCGTCAGTGGGGGCGTGTTGTTTCAGGCACTGATGAAACGTGACTTATGATCTTGAAGGTCCATTTAAAATGACAGATCTATAAATTTGAAGGGTTATCAGGTCCTAGAACACTGTGTGCACTCAGAGGCAGGATTTTGTAACTTCACAAAGTTATCTCAGAGGGACTTATTATATGTTTCTCTGCAGTAATTACAGTGTACATAATAGACATACAGTGCTTATCTTTCAAAGTAATGTATGCTTGCATGTCTGTGATTGGCCAAAGACATTGTTCTGTGCCAAAGCCAAACTTTTCTGCTGCACCCTGCATTGGTAAATTGCTCGGCTGCTGGACGAGGCTTTTTCAAATGAGAGGCCTGCACTCTTCTGCACAGGGATACTGTCTGCTGTCTGAAAACTGCCTTAATCTCATGTTGAACAATAACTCACTCTCCAGGTATGAGTTGGTCTCTATGAACAGTCTAAATGGAGTTTATGTTTGCAAGGTACTGTGAAATGATTCGTAATGTTCACACACTGACTGTAAACATGGGATCCAGCATAATGGTTGTGTGGAGCTGTGCATTTATTTATTCTGACAAAGCAAAGAGCATTGAACAAAGAAGTAAAGAAGTAAAGTACGTACTCACAGAAGGCTGGAAATGGAGACATGGAGTTATGGGTGTATATTTTAAACAGTACAGTTAACCACTACACATAAATGATGGTGTATTTCCACTACTTGGTACCTACTCGACTAAACTCAACTCACCTTCATTACACAGGATAGTACCGCCTCCGTGTAGCTGTTCATCGAGCAGAGGAGGAGAAAGTTAATGACGTAATCTTCAGAATAACTGTTGTTGTTTCACAGAAAATAGATTTTGACAAAAATGAATTCATTAAACTTCAAATTTGTACAGTTTGGATCTTTTTATTGTTGTAGGAAACACTAGCGTAACATCATGGGTATAAGCCAGGGGTGGGTAATCCTGGTCTTCGAGGGCCGCTATCCTGCAAGTTTTAGATATTTCCATCTTCCAACACACCTGATTCAAATGACCAGGATCATTATCAGGCTTCTGCAGAGCTTGATGATCAGCTGAACATTTGATCAGGTGTGTTGGAAGAGGGACACATCTAAAACATGCAGGATAGTGGCCCTCGAGGACCAGGATTGCCCACCCCTGCTCTAGGACACTTCAACATGTGGACAGGAGGAGTTGGGGGATCAAACCCACAATCTTATAATTTGTGGAGAACCAACTCTACCACATGAGCCACATGTGAAAAACACTCACATTTGTTGATGTATTACTATGATGTTTTTAAAGGAGGTGCACATTAGCTAATCTTAACCTCTGAGCTTCTGCACATAGCTGCCCCGGGTGCACTGTATCATCTTAATGCCAAAGTATAAATACAGCTGGTGTTGAGATCAGGGGTCTGTGGGAGTCATACCATTTGTTGCAGGACTCCTTGTTCTTCTTGTTAGTTGGTTAGTTAGTTAGTTAGTTAGTTCTTTCTGCCTGTATGTTTGGGGTTGTCATCAATCTGCAGAAAAGCTTTTGTGGCACAGTACTGTATACTTTAAAAGAGACTTCCAGAGAGAGGAAAGTGGGTTTGCCTAAGCAGCCGACATCACAGCCCTGACTAAATGTGGGGCAGATCTGTTACACAGCTATCATGACTGAATCCTAAAATGTGATAATAAGTGTAAATATACTGGATCTCATCAACATCTGCCCACCTGTTGTCCTTCCCAGGATACATCTGTGTGTACTCCACTCTGTACTTCTTGGCGAAGAGCATGAAGGCATTCATTGGCCGCTTGCATTTTGTAGGCGTGGCACCACCGGCTGTCCCTGAGTTGTGGCTCCTGTTTGATTTGCTATTGGAGGATTGTGGGGAGCTGGAGCGCTCAAGTTTATCACAGTCTGGACTGACAGCACCCCCACTGGACAGGGAGGCCCTGCGCTGACGAGCCATGCTGCTGAGTAAATACACTGCTGAGGAATCTAGTGGGGTGAAGTCATAGCTGCAGGAGATGGGAAGGAACAGAGAAACATGTGTTCATATTATGTCACAATCCCCCTGTAAAGTAATTTTTAGAGTTGGTGTAGCTGAGCAGCTCCTGGTCACTTCCCAATTATTTTTCTTTTTATTTTATTTCTGCTGCTACAAAAGAAAGTCTCAAATCTACAACTGCTGTGCATGCAACAAGTTCTAGATGTGTTATAGAGAGAACAAACACAGCACACATTTCTTATGTATTTTTGTAAACTGGAGATGTTTTGTTGTATTTGAAGTTATTATAGACAAGGGAAAGATTTCACTTTCCCTTTGCACTACAATGTTGCTCTGCAAACCAATAGTCACCTTGTTGCTAAACTGTTTATATACTTTGTAAAAGAAGAGGAAATGTAAAGAGTAAGTGTGGTATGCTAGATAAAGAGATAACAGCAACATGTACATGTCATTTCTAGACAGACAGAATCATCTGCTCTAAGTTTAAAGTGTAAGGATTAGTGCCACTTCAGGTTAAACTATGATGAGAATAACAGCATTATGAGGCCCTAATAAGGCTGTTGAGGAGATAATTAATATAACCTGTGCAGTGTTTTATTTAATTTACTACTATTTAGATTGAAGCAGTGAGTGAAGTCATCGTCACTGTTTGATGGAATCCCCCCCAGACATTCAACTACCATGTTGCTCCCTAAAGCTCATAGATTTCTGTTTAGAAAGGAAAAAAGACTGTTCCTGATATTACATCTGACATCCTACTATAAAGTCTCACTGGTTATCACCACAAGTAAAACTGTTATTCACAGAGGTAGATGCAAACACTGTTGTTGCTCCTATGATCCGTGACTCATACTTAAATCTCTTAATTCCTCCGAGCAAGATGACATTAGTTTAAAGAGTGTACCTTCTGAAAGTGTCAAAGACGACTGAGTCATCACAGTTAATGGCATCAGGGTGATTTGGTGGCAGGCACACGTCTCCCAGCTGCATCTCATAGCAAGGGATCCCATGGTGCACCACAGTAAGGCTTGGATAAAAGGAAGACCATCCTGAACAAGACAGATGGTACTGCAGGTGAGTTCAATCCTAATGCTGTTTATTTACAGCTCAAAACTAAACCGTTTGAATTTGGCAAACATGGAGCTTCTGTTGGCAAACACTAATTTTACAGGTTGCAATAAAATCTGGGGTTGGATACAATATTGCTTTCCGTTCCTGCCAACACAGCTTTATCATCTGCTTTCTCAAACAACAGGAATAGAATAAATCAAAATCTATTTGCAGCAGTATACCTCTATACACTGCTCAACAAGAAGAAAAATGTGTTATGGTACCTTTATTTTTGACAAAAAATGGGTGATCCAGTCGGCATTCAGCTGTTAGAAGGCCTTCATCTGATGAGCCCGGGTCAAATGTCAGTTTAAGAACTGCCTGGCCAAAGGATATTGTCTCTTCGTGGCTCACCAACTTAAGTCCTCCTGAACCATATCTCTGTAAATACAGCAAGAAGACAGAAAGTGGTGTAAAAACAACACTGATGACCTGAAAAAAAATGGTTTCTATTAAACATGATCAGTGCAGTATGCCACCTTGTGGACAATCATAGCTATTGTAATATACAACACACAGACACCAAGAATCATTTACTCATTTGGTCAGAATATTATGAAATATTTTAAGACACCGTGAAGTCACTAGTGGTTGCCTTACCTTGAGAGAGGATGAGGATGGCATCATGGTTTCATCATCTGAGTCATCATCTGAATCCCCGAGCTCGTCAGCTTCCTGCCACTCCACATTCGGACCTCGATGGAAGCGCAGGCGAGTTCCTGAATATCAACACAACAATGAACCATGATGAATAAGCTGATATGTGTTGATCCTGTCGGAGAACGCTAGAATGCAATACTGCTGTTTGGAAACCAGAGGTGAGACTTTCTTTATAAATACTTGTAACTCCCATTCATTTTGGTTGGCAAAAAGTGTAAAACAAAAATCCACTCCTGTCCAAAGTGGTCTTGTCTGGGTGTCTGGTGTATCAGCGGTGTGTTGACTATTTGAAATTCAGGCATGCATTTACAAACAAAGTATGGCAATATTAAAAGTGTGCTCATATATTAAAACAAAATATGTCTTGTGCATTTATATTGAAAGACTGATGAATACCTGTTTATTTTCCAATGAGAACATGTTTAAGTTAAACCATGTACCTGTATGGATTTTTTTTTTTTTTCTTTAAGCAGCTCAGAGTTAACATCAACATAAGGTGAGGTCTAAGTGTGAGTGTGTGATGTACAAGAGTGAGTCTATATGCACCTTTCAGGAAGCAATGCCATGCTGTAGAGGGCCAGGAGTGAGACCAGGCCATGTCTTCATCATCAGAAAATGATGAGGACATCGAGAAAACTCCAGACTCAGATTCACTGCTGGCCTGTTGGAGATAATAAAGAAAAATGTTACCATGACATTCATTAAGTAAACTGTTCAAGATAGCTTTTTTGACAGAATTTAGCAGGAAATAATTACTGGTAATGGATTATTCTAAGGTTTTCAAAGGTTAAGGTGGGAAGTGAAAAGATTACCCTCACACGCCTGCGCTCCCTGAGGTGGCCTCTGGACGGGTTGGGTGCGCTACTAGCTAACGGGGGCCGGGCGTAGGAATGTAAACTATTACTGTTGCCAAAGATGTGAACTGGAGATGATCTGAAAATAAGGACATTGGTATAAAACTTGAGTTATTTAATATGTATGTAATTCATATATTTTAGTTGCAGTGGTGACGTATTACATCGTACATTGAATTGCAAACACAATTCTCATAAATGCACATATACATATACATGATACAGCTTAATATAAATCTGTGAAAAGATTAGTTTGCTAAAATGGTGATGGTAATGATGAGCTATTCAATTCCATAACTACTAAAAATCTGTTTTAGGGAATATTTCACAAGAGCTTTTCTGAGTTGTATTACTAACTTGTCAGTCCTGCTTTGTGAAATAGCCCCCAGATGTCCTGGTGTGTACTTATTATATGTGTTGATTTGCCTTGGTGTCTGTGTTGCACATCTGCATTTATTAGACCTAGCTGAGTTTCAAGTCACTGTTATTTGTACAAACCTCTTGTGTGGGGCGTCCTTCAGCAGAGGGCTCTGAGGACTGGTGGCAATGTTGGCCAATTCAGTGAGCCAGTTGGTGCTCGGGGAGCAGCTGAGCTCCTGGTGAGACACCACCCCAACCTGAAATAACCCTGGAGACCTCTGGTCCTCCTCCACCTCCTGCAGCTCTGGCATGTCATCTGGGGGAGATTATTTATTTAGTATTTATTCACACTACATAAGTAAAATAAATATAAATAAAGCAATTCGTTTTGTGTATTTATGTGTATTTACTATTTTACCATAATCCATGTGGCACCCAGGTGAGGAAGGCAGATCCTCGTTACACTTGAGCGGATCAAAGGACTCGTCCATTCTCACAATGTTCTGCTGTTTCCTCTTCTCTTTCTTGTTTTAAAACAGGCTCCAGTTCAACTTACTCAGCTTCCATCATCATATTCAGCTAGTTTGAGGCAAAACCAGAAGACAAAATTAGAGCAAAACAAACAAAAGGAAACTGATATTTCTTTCTATTTACAATTTTTATTGGAGTTATACAATAATCATTCACAATTAAATAGAATGAAGTCTTTCTATTTGCAAGCATAACTGATAGTAACATAGTTTCATTAGGACGTTGTGTAAGGGTCCATGGAATAAAAAAACATTGCTTTAACATGGATAAACTGTCAAGGATTCCTGACGACAGAAAAAAAAACACCCCAGATAGTATCTGAACACTGCATGTCATATATAGTATCAATTTGATGGAGAAGATATGCAGCCTTCAGGGAATCCTTTGTCTCCGAATCGACACAGTAAACCTCTGTGACTAAGTCATGTGACTCGCTGCGTGGAGGCCTTGTTTATAAACTTAAAAGGGCTCGGCGCATGCGTACCAGAGCTCATTCATTCATAACTGCGCAGCGAAAGTGGTAAATAGAAGAAATTCGATTGAAAAGTGGCGTAGAGAAACTCGAAAACACGAAGTTTAAAAAATGTGTACGAATATCAATGACAGCGTAAAATACTATATGCTTATTTGAAATTGATGTTGTCTTTAACATCACGAAATCTAAGAAAAATCTCTACGAATAGAAAATAGACACTAAATTAATCAAGTTACGAGGAGAAACAAACGGTTATTTACGTTCTGACAACCGATGGTCGCTGCACGTCCTCACAAACCTCTGCTTCGACTTCATAAAGGCGGATACAAAAACAACATGTCGTTATGAAAGCTCCAAAAGTGTAATCTTCTTCTTCAAAAAAAGACTGTTTTAAATCCAGGCCTGCTCTTTCCCGACCCCTCAAAAGCAGCAGCAGTGTCCTGCGATCCAACCCAGAGGCTGTCGGGTCTAACACTGTAAACAAAAGAATGTCAACAAGTTGAGGCATGACGCAACCTCTGTGCCCCGTTCAAAATGAATGACACGAAAAACACTGGAAGCCTTTGAACGAGATTTTTAGACGAATACGCGTAGTTTTTATTATTTGAAGAACTTGTTTTAATAACACAAAACTGCTGTCGGATGGGTTTGTTATCACCAAAACAACAAGCGTCACAGCGAAGAAAAAAAACCTTGTCGATCTCAACCTGTCCGTCGACGTACAATAAACGCGTGACAACCTTATTAAAACACCACATTGGAACTGAAAAGAAATTTATCACGCAACTATCAAGTTAAAAATTAGTTTTAAGCTTTTATTTCCTCGAAAAAAGTAGTCAACTTCCCACTTACCAGTCCTGTCGCCATCAAACAACTCTGTGGCATTCACTCGAGGGGTGGGAATGAATGTTTCCAGAGAAAGCATCCAATTGGTGTATGAGAATGTCAATAACAGAAATGTAGATATTCTATTGGTCAATTATATTGAGAAAAATAAGGAAGGCGGGACTTTGTTTGTTTATCATCGTGCCATTGGATGAAAGTAAATGCCTGTTACTACCCAGTAACAGCTGATTGGCAATAACAGGAACAATACATGGTTATTTTTTAATCTGTTGCAACTACAGCGAGAACTACGTGCACATATTGTTTTCTAGATATTTTTTGTATCTTGAAAAGAAATTACTGCTTTACCTTTCTACCACATGCGCTAGTGAATGAACAAATGACTGAGCGAAGAATGAATGAATAAATGAATGAATGAATGAATGAATGGCTGAAAAGTAGTTAATGAAAAGCCTGGGAAATGTGCCTTTTCTTTATTGTCCCAAATAATTATGTGACACACGAATATAAAACGTTCTTTATTGACATGAAAAGTGAAACATACAGTACTTTTAGCCAGTATTGTGGTTTTGCCGTTTAGAAATGACCAGTAGTACCAAGGGGAAAATAAAATCAGCATGTTTAGTTGTTAACCTAGTTTTAACAATTTAAGCTGCAAACAAAATACTGAAGACTCCAACTGTTAAAGAGCAAGAGCGAAAGAGAGAGGGAGAGAGAGAGAGAAAGAAAGTTGAGCGTCCTCCTCTTGTTGAGCGTGAAACAGTATACGTAGTTGGCAGAGGTAGACAGCAATAATGGATGTCATAATAATGTATGTTTCACCTACACAAAAACAGTATGACCTAAATTTTACATTAAAACACAGAAAAATCAACTGTCTCAAGACATTGCCTATAATGACTACAGTCTAGCGGGGCAACTTATTAAGTTAAAAGTTGGTCTATATAACAACAGTAAATACTCAGTTTAAAATTGTACAGCAATGTGTTGTATATTCTTACAAAACTATCAGCTATCTTTCAGAAGTTTGCTTTATTGTAAAAGCATAGGATTAGGCTAACAGCCACAAACACCAACAATGATTTATGGGCATGTGTTCAAGAGAGTCAATCTTACAAGAAACAGAAATGTATTTTTGTAAAAATGTTAAGGTACTGCCAAGTTTACATTCTGTTGTAATCAAAATGTGAAAGATGTAATTCAAATCGAGGTCCATTAAAAATTGTTTATCCATCCTAATGTTGGGACTCCTGTACTTCTTACTGTGACAAGAGATCGTGACATATTTGCTCACTATTATCCAGTAAGAAATTAGCTTTGGCATCTGATTTTAACAAACAATGTTTAGAAATTTACAAACAAGATTATACTGTAGGTGTAACTATAACACTGTGGAGAAAAGGTGAAAGTTAACAAAAGTGTTCAATATACAAACAAATAATGCACTTGACACTGACAAGTAAAATGCACACTTACATTTTTAAGGTGAGATTTGTGAGAAATGCAATTCAAACAAGCTTTAAGCAACTCTGCTTTGGCTTTACTTCAGTCGTAACGTTCTGTGGCAAACTACTAAAATCAGCCTTGTCTCGTACAGGAATCTGACATAGTCTGTTTTATTTATCTGACACTCAAATGTTGCAGTGTAGTGGATATTCACATTTTTTGTAAGAAAGGTTTAAGTGGTTATGGGAAAAACATCCATACAAGCCTCTTTTTCCACCCACCCATTCATGGTCCATTTAAGCCACTTCATGCACTTTGTTGCTCAATCTCAGGGCTACTTCCAAACAGGGTTACCAGCTGCTCCTCATAGTTAGCAATGTTTCTCTTCATGATGTCCATGCACGGACCTAGCAATCTCTCAAAGGCTTTAACGTCCATGACTGACAAAGAAAACAAAGGACAACAAAGGCAAACATAATTATTTTGCACATTTATGTACTATATAAATCATATATGGGCACATGATATGAATGCACATAAAATTGCACAAAATGTACCCAGGCATTTGACACTCCCCACAGCATAGGCAGATGCAGCTCTGGGCTTGTTTGTGACAAGAGCCAACTCCCCAAAATACTGGCCCCTAGAGCAAGTGGCGATTTCCACCTCCTCTTCCTCCTGGTCTTTTTTTGTCTATGAAGACAGGAATTCACATTATACCAGAATATGCCAGAGTATTTCTAACAGAGAGTTGTTTACACTTAAAAATAAGGGACTGAATGTGCAAGACATACCCGGCTTCTTTTCATGGTGATTCTAACTTGGCCAGACTCGACAATGTAGAAGCAATCTGCTAAATCACCCTGTAATACAAAGCAATAAGGTAAGGCACAAAAGTAATGTGTTTCTAAATGTGGAGCAGAAAATAAAAAAAGACCAGAGTCAGAGTGCCAAATTATATGAAAACATTCATCACCTGAGCAATAATCTGCTGTGAATCGATGTACACCCTGGTGGATATCACATCTACCACCTTCATTCTCTCTGATAGCTGTGAATAAAAAGGATATTTGGTTAACATTTTTACTGTAAATGGGCAGTGTGATCTCTTAAAGCACGAGGACAAAGTTAATCCTAACCTCTAAAGATGTAAGCAGTGGTAGTGTTTCAATGAACGCCTCGTACAGTTTCCTCTTCTTGGCATTGTTCTTCACTATGATCCTCCTGAATGTAAGACGATCCTGAAACACAGATTTAAAATAAAGACAGATGTTTCAATTTGTGTTTAAAGAAACTGTGTATTTCCTTATTGTGTTGTCTCCTTCCTGTAACATATTTGATGACTCATCCTGAACCTGGGGGCAAATACATAGAGTAGTAATAATAAAATATAATAGAGAAATATAGTGCAGAAAGTCTGGCATTGTCAGTTGTTTTTTTTGTTTTTTTTACATTTCTCCACAGTTGCAGACTATTCTGGTGCTTGGTTACCAAACAATAGCTTATCAGAAACAACATTTTGCAGTAGGTGGCACTGTAAGCCTGGTTTTCAGTAAGCAGAGCATCAAAAAAACACTGCAGCACCTACATCTTGCTGCTTGCAATGACAAACCTTTTAGAAATCTCTCAGTGGTTTAGTATTTTAGAACAACAATACAGACCAGACAACATGTCAGATGACAACAGGCAGTGGTACACAGCTGCTATACAGTACTGTAGGAAACATCTGCCACTGCAGAGGGCGCCCAAAACAAGCCAACAAGGTTTTAACCTCATGGTATACTGGTTAGTGAAGTCAAGCCCAGGTCTTACAGGTTTATTATCCTCCTAGCAGCCACAAAGTTTATTGTTTACAAATTTAATTCCAGGCCTAAATCAGACACTAAACAAAGGTTCAGCTACAATCCACCAATCACAGGCCTGTTGAGAGCACTGTCCCTCCCCAGAGCAATCCAATCGTTGGTTAAACGCAGCTTCCTGCTTGTTCACAGATTCAGACACACACTACAAGTGCTCAGGCCAGCAGGAGCTACAGCTGCAAGCTCCCCACTCTGTACACAGGTGACATAACAAAGCTGTTACCCACAGTTTAAGGACACGACCCTCACTGAGTCATTAATAAACAGGCTTTTTCACAGAAAGAAATCAAGTAGCAACTGAAAATTCACAGCACGCTTTATAAAACAGTTAAGGGTGATTTAAGCAAAAAACATTTAAATTTTAGTTTTAAGATGATCAAGGTCATGCAGGAAAAACAACCGTTATCTCTTCAATCACTGTCTAATCCACCATGATGTCGCTCAATTTTTATATTATGCTGAAATAGGCAAATTTGACTTTGTGCTGATCTGAAAGCAAAGCTCTCATAATGTGCAACAAACCTTTCTAATGGGCCTGTATTACCACTCATGAATATATACTTATCATATTCCGTTATCGTAACATGAATCATCAGGATTAGTGCTCTCTCACTTTTTTTTTTTGCATCCAGTGGATCTTACACAGTATGCTGTCTCAGTCAGACAACGTGATCTCACTCTGTGGCACCAGGCAGCAACACTGCCACAGAGAACCCGGGTGTTTATTTAAATCGTGACAACTGAGAGCACAGCGTGTTATAAAAACCTGAGCAAGGAGCCAACTGTGCTCTTGCAGGAGGATGGAACGGTTTACTCACTAGGCACCAAAGGGCTCCAGGTGAGGTGGCGATTATTGTGGCTGCCCTGGGGGTGTTGTACATCAACGCCAGTTCTCCAAAGCTGCCTTTGTTGTCATAGCAGCCTACCAGCTTCTCCATGCCATCAACCTTCACAAAAATGTTAAACGTCCCACTGAAAGTACAACAGAGAGATAAACAATGAGGACAGATATGTTACATATTTGTGTCTCCTTACAGTACATTGAGTTGGCAGGAAAACCTTTATTTTCAGGGATTATTTTACACATTTTCTAAAGTTTCATATATAACAATCCATGAGCAAGCAATGTGGAAAAAGTGTCAGTTAACACCACCTTTCAATAACATAGAAGTTGTCCCCATCATCATCTTGATCAATAATGTGCTCTCCTTCAGTGCAGAACTTCTCAAACATGGCATCCAGCACCTGAGACATCTCTTCCTGTGATGGTGACAATCAGCCGTCAAACATCGAAACCATCATGTAGAAACCACTGCCTGTTCTGTTTCTGTTATTAAATATAACCATCCTTGAAATCATGCACAGTGCAGGGAGCATGCGGCAAAAAGCAGCTGGCCTCAAGCCATGTTCTCCTTTGTGTAATTTAAGAGATGACAGGGCACAAACCAGCGAAGTGCTTATGGAATAATTCACTCACTGGATCCAAATTCTTGAACAGAAGAATGTCCCTACATGCTTCCTGTAGTCTCTGTCTCTGCTCATCAGTTTTTGGGTAGGTGACCTGCAGGGTAAAACACACTCAGTACCCCCATAGTAAATAATAAGTACATACAGAAGCAGTCACGCTGTTGACCAGCTTATCTAGATGTAGAGCTACAATCCATTATGTTGATAATATTCAACAGATAATGAAAACAAGGTAATTATCATGTAGGATACAGTTTACCCTTGGCTCTTTATCCTCATCATCTTCATCAGGATTGAATGCTTCAGCACACACTGCATGACAGAGATCAACAAATGAATGAAATTTAAACTCGTCATGTTCCTAAACATTATTCATTTTATCTACCCGGTATTGTCTTCATGTGATGCTCTATTGTATTCTATGGATGCTAGTATACACTGCATGTCTGATTTTGTGGATGCATTCATCAGTTAGTGACATTGCAAATGGCAAACATGTCTGCAGTTTGCAGTGTGGTATATTAGCCATATTAAGATCTAAGACATCTCTTTTTTTTGCCTATAAAAGTCTCTTGTATGATTTCAGTCCTCAAATGCACCTCTCTATCCTGTATGCATGAGACCCATTTTTAAAAACAGAATATTTGGGGGGAAAGACATCTTACACAATCTCTGCAAAACAAATATTCATGTACAGACTTGTAATGTAATAGCTTTTTTAATAAAAACAATGTTTCTCTTCTTAAATATAAATAAATATGAGAGGCATTGATGCTACTGTTCCTTACTGTATTATAACAGCAAAACATATAAGGACTAACCTGGTCTTGGTCTAACCCCAATGATATTACTATTACTGACTATTACTATTACTTATTATTACTATTTTTATTTTGTAAAAGTGCACTTTCCTTAGTTTAATTTTTACTGCCATTGTCCAATGTAGAAGATGTTAATTTCCCATCTGGAGTGAGAAGACATAAGAAATACACTCCAAGTATTACTGAATAATTCTCATACTGTCCATTCAGACAAATCAGACCAGCTATCAGGCCTAATACAAGTTATTCTTGTGAAGCCACAACCTTACTAGTACAAGAGATGAATATTAGTAGTACTCCTTGTCCTGATCGCTCCTCCCACGTCACTCCCTGACATTATTACTTCAGTTCAAGACAAAGTGGTTTCACAAGCTCTAATAAATCAAAACTATTATAATAAGTGGAAGACAGTAACAAAAGACAGATGGAAAAATACTCCAGCAACTGCTTGTTCCGGAGCAAATCTGACGCAGCCTCTCGAGTCAAAGAAGGTTTTTTTTATGTTTCCAGTGCAGACACTGTCCAGAGATTTTCCTTTTGACACAACAGGATTTTATTAGCCAACTTGAATAGGAAGCAAATGTTAACTCACCTGATGCTCTTCTGATGAATCTGTTTATTACCGGGGCTGCAAAGCATGAAAAATAGGTATTGACCATGTTAAATTTCATCACAAAGTGAATCGATCTGAGAGTAACTCACTTATTACTGGGAAGGGTTACTGTGTTTCTGCATGTACAGTAGTACATGTGGAGCATGCTCATTAAGGATCCATATTCATCTGGGTAAAAGCTGAATAAGGACAGCTGCTTTGAAGTGGATTTGGGTCTTTGAATGGGATTCAAATGAGAAGAAAATTCAAATGTAAAACACAGCAAAAGTGCCAAGCCCCTACACAATAGGTCAGTATGAAATATACATTAGAGAGGATGTCTCATCCATTAATAGCCTGCCAGCTGAGGCTGACCAGGGAAGCTGATTCAAATAACACTGAGACACTGGAGGTGTAATTATTAACTAAAAAAAATAGTTTAACAAATTAATATGGTTCATGTAACCATTGCAGCCAGTTTTGCAGACCCCACCACTCATTGGGATGCTGTGTCAGAGCTCTGGGTTGCTGCTACTTGCTGCACCTTATTGCAAACCTGCAGTGACCATCGTGTTAAATATGATCACTGTTCAAATTAATCCAGCCCTGTCAAAGTCACATTGTGTACTGCTTGCATCATAGACTAGAACTTTATTTTTCTACCTCTATCTGCTTTGTCATATTGTTGCTACATAAGCTAATGGGGATACAGGCCCATCGGGGCCTGCACCTGCAACAGAAAATATTCAAATGACCCAGAGGCGCAGGATTTTGTGAAACAAACACAACATAACACAGTTTTGCTAATCCTACAGCTGCCAGTCTTTAATGCTATCCTTATCACCAAAACGTGTTTTCACAGATGAAGAGCAGGACACGCTCATGGGCCATCATTCAGCCTCCGTGACCATATATGGCAAATGACAGAGCCGTGGTGGATGCAAGGTGGCGCGCGGTGGAGCATCACTGCGCTCAATGTGTTTCTCATCCTCACCTCCAGAACAGAAGGCGTGCACCCAGCGTTTTCACGCTCACAATTCAAAATAAATCCATCTCATCCACATCCACACACATTATCCACCCGACAAATAGTAAATCTATCAGCCCACCTATGAATTCCTCGTCATCGTCGTCCTCCTCCTCTCCGTTTTCCGAATCGATCTGCATGGCTTCGTCAATGAAATTGACCGCTTTTCCAGGTCTTGGGGCCGAATTTTGGTCATTGCCAAATGAGGCCTCTTTGGTCTCGCTGTCCTTCAGCTGGGTGAAGTACTGTAACGCAAACTCGAGCAAATCCCTGGGCTGATTCCTTAGCACTTCCACGGTAAAGCTCTGTAACAGCTCCGTCAGTCCTTCAGGAATTTCTATACTCATTCCTGTTATCAGTCTATGAATGTGGACAAAACCGGATGCTGCGAATTCCAAATGATCAAAAGCACAGGGCTGAGATCTGTGAAAATGCCGAAAACGAGCAGACGGGTGTAGTCAGGCCACCCAGTCAGCAAGCCATCCACAGCGGATCCTCTCTTTTTCTTGAATGAAAATGGCTCGGGATTTTTGGTCCAAGCATCTTCTGCTGCTCCTGGCTATAGGAAACCCACGCATGTGACCCAGGAATCCATGGCAACCACCTATCCAGGGATTGCGTATGAGCAGCAGCAGAAACTGCAGTCAGACGCAAAATACAAATGATGGGAAAGAGAAGCCCTCCGGTAGGTTTTATCAGTCAGACATCGATTTTGACTGAGAGATGAGATCAAATATCACAAGTCCATAATATGTCTTTGTCTTGTAGAGAGTTCACCGTGTGTATTTGCACGGGCTTTCTTTAAGATTACTCCAAATAAAATAAGATGACTAAAATGGAAATTAAAAAATAAAATAAATCATTTATCTAAAACAGAAAGCAATGATCGACAGGATAAAGACAAACATGTAAGAACAATATATATACTATATATATTAAAACCATGTTACAGAGCATGTTTGTTTGATAATCATTTATGGGATCAAACAGGTAAACATGAACCCTTTGATGGACAAGCTATGCAAACACTTCTAATGCACAACAGGGGTCAAAAAATGACCCTGTATTCATATAATGTGTAATTTCATCTACGACTGAGCATGTCCTTTGAAATGTGTTTTAATTAATTTCATCAATTTAGCATTCATAAAATATATTACATGTGATTATCAGGAATCTTTTTTTTCTTTATGAACTAAACTAGATTTTACATTGCTAAATCATATCTATATCTATGTTAAAAAAAAAAAATTAGCAGTGATTTGGATCAAACAATATATTTAATGTTTAAAATATTTTTTCAATTTATTTTTCAGTTTATTATTTCACTTTGTGACATAAAATACACATTATGTAATGCATGATACTGAACAGTGTTTGTATAAGAACATTAAGAACATTGAAATGAAAATCTGAAATCATGATGATCAAAAACAGGGTAATTAACTTACTGCAAAGATATAAGAAAGAAAAAAAATCATCTGTCAGGTCACTTTTGACCTGTGTTGTGCATCAAATGGTTAAAATAACTAATATAGAGGAGGATCAGTGAAAATCAGTCTTGTATTCATATTGTGCTACCAGCTAAGTTATTAATTAATTAAAAATAATTAATAGCCTGAAGACAAAAGCTTGTTGCAAAGGGACTGTCTCTGTAATAGCACTTTGTTGTTCCAGAGGGAGAAAAATTAATAAATCTGCTGCATATTTTAACGTCATGGGACCCTTCAGTACATTGTGACTTTCAGGCAGAAACTGTAAACTACTGAAAAGTGTCATTACAGAATAAAACATTCAGTGTCTGAAAACAAGTGTGACAAAAATAGTCTCAACAGACTTCATGTAGTCTTGAATGTGGAGCTCTGTACAAGAAAAAAGCTCTGATAAATGATACTGTTGTTTGTGATTTTGAGTTGATGCAGAGAGTCTATGAGGTAATGAGAAATGAACAGAATCAGACAATGAATGATCGAACAAAGCTCATATGTGTGTGAGATCAACTGGTACACAGGGCACAGACAAAATAACAGAGGGGATTTTAGGTAAAGCACCCTGTCATCAGTATCTAGGCCTGGATTTAAAAACAGAGAGGCTCTTTGCTTAGAGGATCTAAGATTAGTGTTTTGATCAGGACACAAGGTGGTAAAACTAAAAAAGCCCTAAAAGCTGCCAAATAATCCTCCTTTTGTGTGATCTGTGTTGTACAGATTATCATGTTGTGTAGGAATTTCAAGACAGACAGCAGAGGGTGGGTTAGCAGGGAATCACTTGAGGAAATAAAATCTAAAAGGAGCACAGCTATTATCTGCCATGGTTATCAGTCCTCTGTGGCTCCACTGTGGGACCCCTCCCCCTGCTGTGGCCCATATCTGTCACCCTTTATTAAGAAGGCACAGCCTTTTCTCACCGTGGCAAACATATGGGAGGCTATCGATGGTGTGACCTGGAGTACAACACTGCTGCCGTTAAGCTGTTAGCTTTCAAACTCACTGTTCAAGACCACTATGAGCTGCGCCCAGGGGATTTTATTTGGATGTGTACAGTACAGCCCCATCATTGTATCTAGTGTAAGCAGAAAGCAAGCACCATGCATCAGCCCTGCTCTCTGAACCGTGGATCCTGAAGATTGTTTCTGCTTAATGCTTCTCAACAAACCAATGAAGCTTGCAGCTGTAGAACTGTAACACTTTGAAATGCAAAGAATTTCTGGATTGTTATCAGGTTGCAATGAGGCTTTGACACCGTAAAATGCAGAACTGACAAATGCACAAATGTGGTTTATGTACAGGCAGAAACTGGTATCTGCTGACAGCGTGTAAGGATCTTAATTTCTAATGTTAGGACAGAAATAATGAGGATGTGCAACATGGTACGTTGTAGCTCTATAAGTACAAGAAAGAGGCAGACATCTGTTATGAGCGGACCAGAGATTTGTCATGTTTGCATGTCCAGTGAGAGGATAATATGTAGTTCTCATTATTAAAAGTTTTAATAGCCATAGGAGTTTTAAAATTATCTTTATAGTCATAATTTTGGATATTTAGATGCACACTTGGGAAATTTTAATCTATAAATCAAAATAAGATTGTGTCACCCTTCTAGAAGTGGTATAGATTGCAAACTAAAAAAAAACAAAAACTGAAAACAGTTTGATTGTACCTTACTTTAAAATCTTTAAATGTCTTTTTTCTATTTTGTAAATGTGGGTAACAGTGGCACCCATTGGACACAACGTCACATTACAAGGTATGGGAAAGAAAACGGTTGATGCTCTCTGTTTGCATGTTTCCAGTGTGATTGATTATTCTGGTGCTTAGTCAGATTATCTGTGATGTCAGCCTCTTCCTGATGTGTGTGCAGCAACATTACCACAAACTTTTTTTTCCCTCAGACATGAAATGAGATTTGGTTACTGTGTAAAATAAGGGGAAACTCATTATTCTGTAAGAAATACTAAGGAGGATAAACATTTTTCTCTCATGGTATAAAAATCCATTGGGTCTGTAGGATATGTCACAACCTATTTTTGTTTGTTTCATTTTGTGCTTTGCAACCTAAATGTGTAATAAACTATGATAAACCTGGAGTCTGATGAGGTTTATCCTTCAACTTACCACAACATACAGATTATGAGATATACCTGTACAATTTGCTCTTCTCTGATTTCAGTGTGGGCACCAAACCACATAGAGGTGTCGCTGATAGGAGATGTCAACCATACAGTTTAATTTTTTATAATTACACGCAGAGAACAACTGAATTGAGATAATGTTCCTTCACTGGCTTTTTTTTTTTTGAGCTGTATTGACTTCCTGCTGATGACGAATAGATGAATATGTTTTGTGCTTTTGCTATAAAGATGGATTTGTGTTATCCATCCTTTCCTTGTCCTCTGGTTTGTTATCAGTATCTGTTCTCTCAGTAAGTGAGTAGTTGTAGTCGAGGTACCACTGGGAGCTATTTATGTATAGCTCCCAGACTGTGTGGACAAATTGTCCCACTAACACCCAGATCCAGACGTTCATTCATCCTCCCTCTGTGACTGACATACAACAATAACAAAAGCAACACCACCTCATCCAGCAACTCTATTAATAGTTGAGTGGCTCTTACCTGGATGAGCTGCCTACCCACCGAAAATGATATTGATTTTGCTCACTATCTATAAATGAAAGAAAATGTATCTGTCCTTTCTGAACCCATGTAATGAGCTAATAGGAACGAAATGATGATATTCACTACTGAATGTATGGCTTTTCTTTTTTTTACATAGTAGAAACCATAGACTGTATACAGAATGGATGGAGGTAACATGACATCACCCACTGGTTTGTGGACTCATTTTGTAGCTAGAAGAATAGTATTTGAATGTCTGCTGTGTTTTAGACAGAAATTAACATATTTGGATTTGTAGGGAGGAGCAAGGAGGCAGGTCTAACCCTTGAACCCTGTCCAATGTGTATGAGACTCCAGGTCAGGGCTGGTCTTATTGAAGACCAGAGCTGTCAAACTAACAGCACCCCTACATCTATGTTTGAAGCCTAATATCTACTTAACAATTAAAAGATTTTCAGATGGACCACCAACACATCACTAATAACAATAAAGTTTAGCAAATGACATGAGAATGACTGAGGATTTCCTGATTGAAAATTACCATTCTTTAATTGAAGTCACTTGGGGCCAAGCATCTTTTTGTACTTCAGCACTGGCCTCATTTTTTGAGACCTGGTTGCTTCGTTCATTTCTATGCAGTCTGTGGTTGAAACTGGCTGCTGATTCAAGTTTGTTTTATTTTAACTTACAATGACCCACATGAAAAACACATGCTGAAAGATGGCTAGAACTGGGTGGAAATGCATGTGCACACAATGACTTGGCCATTTTCACATTCTTGGATGTTATAAGTTGCTTTCACCAAAGTGCTGATTGACAGTTCCTACACTGCAGCTGCTAAAGTTTCACTTCTACATTCAACTGGTCTAAACAAAATCAGATTTTTTCTGTTGTCCAAGATCAACTATGTATAGGTTACTCAAAAAAAAAAAAAACCCTTTCATTTTCTATTGTTAAAGTTGTGTGTATATACAAAATCTCTGAGAAGCACCATTGTATGTTGTTTTTCCAGGAAACATTTATTTGATCAATAGACAGGATCGCATCTTTCCATAAACAGGTCAGTTAAATATTAACAAATTTACAGTCATGAGGAATGTAATAAAAAAACAAAAACAAAAACCAAACAATGCTTGCCTTAAAAAACCCCAACCCACCCAGGATAACATCAACCACGGTGGCACTGGATCAAGATTTCCAGCTCAATTCTTACACACTCCCCCATTCAGTGCTTCACAGTTCATCTTTGTCTGTTTTTGTCTGCAACAGAAGAAAAAAAACATTAGAAATTTAAAAGAAAGAATGAGAAGAATAAGTGATCCAGCATCGGAGTTCTTTATTTTGCAGGATGCAGTGTTCTCACCGTTTCTTCATCATCTTCCTCATCTAGAATTTCTTCTTCTTTGTCTTCAGAGTCATCCTCTGCTGGCTCTTCTGGCTCCTCCTCTGGTTCTTCTTCAATCTGTTGAATAGACACATGATTTCTCTTTAATGAATAGTCTGACGCAATTTTCACCTATCACTCAGTTGATGCTAACATGTTTACAATAACAGGAAACACTATAAACAAGGAAAGTGGAACTAGTTTTATAATCAAACACACACAAAGACACTGAAACTGAAAAATCTCTCATGTAAATCTTTCTGAAGTAGCACAGTATGTGACAGCTGGCCTCCACTTGCCTGTTCATCCAGAGGTACATTCATGCTGAGTCGGAGCATGCGCTCTATCCTTTCTCCATAAGCCTTTGTGTCGGCCAGCTGGTAACCTGAGCGCAGCGTGGCCGTCTCAAACAGAACCACAGCCAGATCTGATGCAGTCTGGTCCTCAGCATCCTCCTGAGAATGTGTTCAAAACAAACTGTGAAGCTCTATGATTTGACTGGTCTATGTTAAAAAACAAAAACAAAACAAAAAAAAAAAAACACAAAAAGGCACACTGATCCTTGAACCATGTTACAAAACACAATAAAACGTTTTATAAATGACAAAAATAGCATCATTAAATTGGTAATGTATAGTTGTGATGGTGTTCAGACTTACATTGACTTTGCCGAGCATCTGCTTGATAAGAGGATGTTTGGGGTTGATTTCTAGTGTTTTCTTCTGGCCGGCATAGTAGCTGAGGAAGACAGATGAATTAGCATGGAAGCTTAGCATAAGGTAGTAACAGTCAGTGGTCAACCACAACAAAGCTTATCCCTCACTTTGTGGAGATGTCTTTTCCTGTCTGGTAAGCTTGTGCCTTCATGATCCTCTCCATGTTTCCTGACCATCCGTACTGACTGGCAACCAGAGCGCAGGGTGAGTTTGTTAGCCTCTGAGAGAGAACAGCCTTCTCAATCTGTTCGAGGGGGAAAAACACATCATATTGAATTAAGTGACTGATGGAGCAAACATCATAACGTAGCAGCTCCAGCCAAAATACATGGCTTCTTCAGCTGGTGTTAATTTCCCAAGCCATGAATATTACGACACAGCTGGTTCTCTACCTTGTCCTTCAGGGCCTTGTCCTTCAGCCAAGTGGTGAGAGGTTCAAACTCCTTCTCCAGGGCCTCCCTCTTCTCCTTGGCCTTGTCGCTCTCGTCAAACTTGATACCCTCCTTTGCCACGTTCTGGAAGCGTTTTCCGTCAAACTCGGGTAGTGCCTGGATGCAGTACTCATCCACAGGCTCTGTCAGGTAGATCACCTCATAGCCCTTCTTCAGCAGCCTCTCTACAAATGGTGAGGACTCAGCCTGTAGACGCACATTGGGACAGAGGATTGTATATTTGAATCATATTTGAACATTTCACTCAACCCAACCACACAAAACCCACTGACTCACCTCCTTCCTGCTGGTACCAGCCATGAAGTAGATCTTGTCCTGCTTCTCCTTCATGCGCTCCACATACTGCTCCAGACTGGCCAGGACAGTGTCACTGTTGGAGGTCTGGAAGCGCAGCAGTTTGGCGAGACGGGTCCTGTTGGAGTGATCCTCAATGACGCCCAGCTTGATGTTGGTTCCAAACTCCTTCCAGAACTTATCGTTGTACTGTTCCTCTGCAATCTTCTTGATCATGTCCAGAGTCTTACGGACCAGCTTCTTGCGGATAACCTGAGCAAGGACCAGATACACAATGACTTCTTTTGTAATATTCCCATAGAATTAAACTACATTTCTGTATTCCCAACTCTTTTTCTTAATTTTATAACTTATTGGTTTTAATCCCCACTTTTTTGTCCTTGTCTTTTTGTCAGCACTTTCTGATTTCTTGAACTGTAGTAAATTGCACAGTGAGGAACAGATTTGTCCTGAGCAAAGAGAAAAACAAACTACAACAATTCAAACTTAACATCTAAAAACTGAACAAAAGTTCAAACATGGCAGTGAGGAGCCGCTGTATTTGTTCTCAGTGTTGTGCTCACCTTGAGCAGTTTGTGCTGCTGCAGAGTCTCTCTGGACACATTCAGAGGAAGGTCATCAGAGTCAACCTAGAAAAATAAATTTCCCTTAATCACACTGCAGGTGACATTAAACCAAGCAGTTCAAATTACCACAATGCTGTGTCTCAAGTACTATTACATCACTCACCACTCCCTTGACAAAGTTCAGGTACTTTGGCATCATGTCGTTAAAGTCGTCTGTGATGAAAACTCTTCTGACAAACAGCTGTGGGGATGAAAAAAAAAAGTCTTAAAATACTGGAAATGCCTGAACATGATTCCTCTAAATCAACACACAATTCTATAAAATGGAAACTAACTACTTCTCAGGGAGACACACCTTGATGTAATCGTTCTTCTTGGAGCCATATTCATCAAACAGGCCACGGGGAGCTGTGTTAGGCACAAACAGGATGGACTTGAAGGTAACCTCACCCTCAGCTGTGAAGTGGATATGAGCCAGAGGGTCGTCACTGTCCTGAAGGAGAGAAACGCATAGAATTTATAAAGATTAAACAACGCTGAGCTGAAACAAATGAACATAATCTCCACTGCTGTTTGATAAAGCTTTACTGTTCATATGCTCACCTTTGAGAAAGTCTTGTAGAAAGCCTTGTATTCATCCTCCTCAACCTCCTTAGATGGTCTCTGCCAGATGGGCTTGATGTCATTCATCAGCTCCCAGTCCCACACAGTCTTCTCAACCTACAACAAAAATACAACATTCTCAGGAAATATTCCTTTGGAAATATAACTTGTTTTGATTTTTTTTATTTGACTCAATGAGACTAAAATACAGTGAGTTATTACTATAACACCTACATACAATCTATATTGCCATTCCTATTTTAACATCCTACCTTCTTTGTCTTTGGCTTGTCTTTGTCCTCCTCCTCTTCCTCTACTTCAGCCTCATCTTCAGAAGCCTCTTTCTCTGGTTCCTCTGCTGCCTCAGCATCTTCATCAATGGGCTCTTCAACTGTCTCAGTCTTACATGTTATGAAAAAAAATTATGCAACCGTTTGTTCATTTCCAGATTTGTCAGTTTCACAATAAAGTGTGGAAGGAGATGTCGTAAATAATCACCTTGCTGGCCCAAACATAGATGGGGAAGTTGATGAACTGGGAGTACTTCCTCACAAGATTCTTGATGGTCTCCAGCTCCAGATAGTCCGAGGCCTCCTCCTTTAGGACTAGCCTGAGGTTGGAATTAATGAATAAAAAACATTTGAGAATAGTAATGGTAACAGTAATACCACATCCAAAGTCTACTCCAGTAGAGGTGGTAGTTTACAACTCTTACTTTCTGATGATCAGTGATACATGAACAGTTGTGTCATTAATGCAATAAGATTTTAACTATTTGAAAATAGATTAACTGCAACACACAGCTCTTAAGCTGATAGCAGTCATCTGGGATGTAAGATAAATAAATAAATACAATAATTAGTCTAAGTGACGTAAATAACGTACGTGATTGTGCTTCCTCTGCCCAGAGTGTCCCCACGAGGGTCCTCAATGACAGAGAACTGATTTGAGTCAGACTCCCAGATGTGCTGAGTGTCATTATTGTGCTTGGACGTCACAATGACTTTGTCAGCAACGAGGAAGGCAGAGTAGAATCCCACACCAAACTGTCCAATCAGCTCTGAGGTAGACTGTCCCTCAGACTGCATCTCTGTCATCTTGTTAAGGAACTCGCTGGTGCCAGATTTGGCAATGGTACCCAAGTTCTTCACCAGCTCCTCTTTGGTCATTCCAATACCAGTGTCAGTGATGTGGAGCATGTTCTTCTCTTTATCAGTCTAGGAATGAAAACAATACAATTAAATTACCAACAGAAAAAGAGCTTTCAGTATTACCAATGAAGACCACGACATACAACACTGGACAACACCCTAATTTCCTGTGCATACTTTTATTTTGATGGTCAGCTCTTCATTGGCAGCCAGTGCATCGTCATTGGTCAGAGACAACAAGCGAATCTTATCCAGAGCATCTGAAGCATTGGAAATCAACTCCCTGAGGAAGATCTGAAAGAAATAACCAGGTGATGATGAGATCTGCAAATCATGCCATACAAGTAAACCTTGATTGCTGAGGATACGAGAAGTTGCTTTTTACTCTTGCTCACCTCCTTGTTCTTGTAGAGAGAGTTGATGATCAGTTTCATCATACGGTTGACTTCAGCCTGAAAGGCGTGTTTTTCAGACTTTTCCCTGAGTTCTTTAATCTGAGCTGCATTCAAACCATCCAGCTGGATTGCCTCTTCCTCTCTGAAGGTAGACAGATGCGCATACAGGTGAGATCAGGGGGTTACACAACAACAAATCACAGCTGTGTCGACAGACAGGAAAATCTGTTATTCCCTCTGGGGACTACAATATGAGCTGAAGGCAAGATGATACACAAGACTCCCTGCTCTTAATGAGGGATGTGCAGTAAACCCTGCAGAGCTCTGCTGTTACTACAATTCCAGAGTTGCTCTTAGCACTTGTGTACATAAGCCTGGTCATGTTGACCTTGTGCTGCCAACTTAAGGTTTAGTCGGCCTGCTCTGATACAGCAACAGTTACAGCTCACTCAACAGGCCTAATCATAAAAAGATATTCAAAGAGACACCTACCTCTGCACCGCCTCATCATCTGTCCTCGAGCCATCCCTGCTTTTACCCAAGTCCTCCTCCACTGTCCCATCGATGTCCAGTTCATCCTCCGCCTTCACTGCAGCTGTCAAGGGGACACAAGTAGTCAAGTTAATAAAAAAAAAAAAAAACCTCAGTCACTAATGGTTGCTCGTGTATCCAGGAAAATGTTTACCATTCACGTTTATGTCGTTTAGAATTACACTCTGCAAATACAGTATTGTGACAATGTAGGCTATAGCTTGGTTAGGGTTATTTGTTTTAGGCCAGAATTTGGATATCCATCTATGCAACACTTTTTCATAAGGATGTTAGCTTACACATTCAACATACGTGGAGTTTCTTCTAAAAAGGCAATTACAATAACGCATAGTACCTTTGGTCAATAAACACGGTGAAGGTCATATAAAGAAGTCATTTATCATTAAAAAATGAACAAAGTGAGACATGTACAGTGCACATTTATGAAGGCTGAATGGAAAATGAAGAAAGCAAGTCAACGCTAGCTTACTGGCTAACGTTAGCTACAATGTTGGATAATAAGAAAAGAAGTGAGACGAGATAGCAAATCTTTTCGCTACTCACCAAAGGCTAGAAGAGCGAAAAGAAGACCTATCAGCCAAACTCGTTTCATTTTGAGACACTGCTTGAATGACGCTGGGAGTCTTCAGCTGCTGAGACAAAAGCCGGGAGAGCAGCGCATGCAGCACTGGATTTACCAGAGAGACTGACAAGCTACCTCTACCACCAAAAGAGCCCACTCTATTGAACCCGTGACAACCGACCAATGGCTGCGCACCACGCACAACCTTTGACCAATCAGTGAAGAGCCTGTGGAACATGTCGTCCAATCAGGGGCTTCAACATAAGTTAATACCCGAAAATCGTGGCTGGACACCATTGGCCAAGAATGAATAATCAGCACATCACTTCCTAAAATTTACCTTTCATTATGGTAAGAAGATCTCTGCCCACGCCTTAGTTAAAGTTTGATTTTCTCATGCAGTGTCACAGGAAAGGGACACATTGACATAAAAGATAACGGACGTTGTAGTTTATGGTTCTACTACCACTATATCTGTGTCTGTTTCAGTTAGTCTGAAGGATATAGTGTTTATTTATGTGTGTGTGTGTTATCTTGGTTATCTGCACTATCTTTCTGTCTTTCTATTTCTAAGATGTGGAACGATTGTAGCACAGTGGAAACATACACAGAGGGAGTGTATCTTATCTGCACCACTGATTGTTATCCACAAGGTGACACTATTCAGTCGGTGAGTTAAAAATATAGAAACAGTTGTTTCTATTTTCCCCCAAACTCACTATATGAACAATTCGAAAAATGTAAGACTGTGTCAGTCTCTTGGAATCACAAAGGATGAATAGATATGAATATATGTAGGATATGTTGTCATACAAATGTGCAAATGATTCTTGTTTGTGCTGACCTGCCTGTTGGGTGTGTATGTGGTTGAGGACATAGTATCAAGCTACAGGTGTCAAATAGCAGTTATGTAAGTACGTGTATTATTACCTGTGTGTTTATGTCTGTGTGTGAGTTAGTATTAATATTTCTTTGTTTAAATGTTATTAGAACATAAGCATTAAAGTGACAATAGGCACAACATTGAGCATTTGAAATCATACAAGATTTGATTGAACACAGTCCGAGCTGAACATATGTAGGCATAGCAATGATCACGATAGATCAGAAATGACAAAATGAAAAAAGGTTCAAAATAAATAAAAACTTCATTTACTAATTTATGATCATGATACAGTAAGTCAATTTCTTGACTGAACAACAGTTTTTTCTTAAAAATGATAAAAATATCAACTAATATTTAATACTTTTTTATTTCCCAAAGTTTGCAAATGTATCAAGTATTGGTGAAATATATTTAAAATTATGCACAAGACATAAATCCTTTATCAAAAGGGGGAATATGGCATCCCATGGGGCCTAAAAAGCCTGTCTTGTAGTATTTCACATCGTGAAATTTTCACATAGATTTAATGAAGAGTTGAGGAAAGCTGTCTGTCAGTTTCATCCATTTTGATCTTTTTTGTTTCTATATGAGAACCTCATTAAGGCTAAATTGTGTTTTTAATTCCTTGGCAACAAGTACAGTTGTACAGCTGTTTTTTATTTTCAATTCTTTGTAGAGGCTCAAAACCTCAAAAATAGCTAAAACAACAGAAGCAAAGTAATAGCACTTTGAATTAAGTCACAGTTATGAGACAGACAAAATCTTGAAAATTATCACTTAGAGTCAAACGTTCAATGAATTATTTATCATTCTTTTGTATTTGATCATTTTGACTCACTTTTGAGACAACAAATTATCACGTTGACTTTATATGCCAAAGACTTTACATATTTTTTAACTGTCTCGATGAAATGCTTAAATTATGACTAAATTTATTAAAATTTTGACCCACCACGATTATCTTTTGTACTATCCGAAGAAAAGAACTAGTCATCTCATGAGCGTGTTCTCAAAAGTTTAATTCTGACTTCGTATCCTATGTTTTTGAATGGTCCGTCACTGTTTGTGCTCTGTGTGTCATTCTTGATATTTATCTCATTGTGGCCACGCTGTGAATATTTTTAGTTATAATTTGTATTCTTTTAATGCCAGAGAAATAGCGACCCCTGTTAATGTGAACATTATAGTAGCTGTGTATGATGGCGGCATAGCCTACATGTATCTGGTAATTTATGCCGGCTGATCCAGGCACAGGAGGGGACGCCAGACGCATCGGCCTCTGATTGGCTGGAACACTATCAAACACGGAAGTGACGTTAGGGCAACCATCCAGGGACAGTTTCGGTATTTACAGACGAGTCTGAACACCGCATGCAGTCGTTCGGGAGCCCGCTGCGACCTCCACACGGGCCGTCACGCAATGAGCACAGCCATGGCGCCCTTGTCGATGCGCCTGTCGTCTTTTCTGAAACACACGGACTGTCTGCAGAGGGCGAATATTGTCTATAATGTCCCGCAGCGTGTACTCCACCGACCACCCAGGTCTCGCTTATGGAAACGAAATTTCAGCGCGGTATCAAGGGGAGTCGGTCAACTCCTGTCCCCTCAGCCCAGAACCAAACCCTGCGCAGCATCTGTCTGCAGCAGCTCCTCTGACGGTCAGGACATGACAGACAGACTGTGGTCTGTTTACAATGAGACCAAGAGACAGACTGAAGGTATGACCTGTCATCTATGAAGATGCAGCACTGAATACAGAACTTATTGCTGTTTTGTAACCCTGCTATGACTAATATTTACCGCTGATTAATGCACCAGATATATCCACAGCCGTTAGCTACGTTTCAAACAGTAAAGACACTATAATGACACAGTGTACCTGGATAGGAGTTTACGGTGTAACTGTACTGTACTTTAAGGCGTTTCTCATATTTGGGCCCACGTTATTAACGGCAAATCAAAAGCACTGACACCCAAGCACATACTGTGCTTGGGCGTCTCTAAATAATTACAGTATTTAAAATAATAGTAGTGTGAGGTCATCAGAAAGCAGAAAGACTGGTAAAATAAAAACAAGTGAGCTGAACAATCATGCATCTATCGTGAAACCTATATATTTTCCAGTATGTGTTCCTCAACTCTGTGAATGTTGTACTGCGTTTAGTTTTACTCTAAGGTCCACTGATGACTGAGTGCTTAATTTATAAATTACAAGGTGACAGTACCTCCAACCAGCAGGCTCCAGAATACCCAGGTTATGGGGCACCAGAATAACCATTTTGCAATATTAATTATAATTAATTTAATAGTAACAGAAATGTAGGTTAGAAAGTAAACCCCACATGGCTCCTATTGGGCCTGATTTTGACCTGTTCTTCAAATAACCATACTATGAGTAGTAACGTTGATTAGAAAATCGTCTTAAGTGAGTCAAAAATAGCACAAGTCATGTTTAGCATGCAGGGACTTCATAATGGTGAACACTGGGCTTATTCCAGCACTTATCATCACCTTCAACAAACTTGGTTGTCAGATGTTCCTCTGTCCTAGTTTGGCTTTGTTTCTTAGGGACATAATATTCCTCCATAACCTCTGTTGTTTTTCTCTCTTCTCAACTTTGATCCCAGTTATATGCACCAACTCTGTCAACCCAGACACCATTTTCTCCAACAACGAGATGAGCCTGCGAGACATCGAGATCTACGGCTTCGACTATGACTACACCCTGGCCTTCTACTCCAGCCACCTCCACACCCTCATTTTTGACATTGCGCGGGACATTCTCATCGCTAAACACCGGGTGTGTGCATATGTGACACTTTGCAACCTGATGCTACAAGCTAAATCATTCATTTTTGAAAAGCTCAGAACAAGGCAATGCATGTTGGTTATTTGTTATTAAACATATGTCATGAGAATCAGATCAGAGTCTTCCACAGGAGAGATGCTGTTGTTGTGCTGTAGAGAAAAACATTTATCACTCAAACCTATTTCAGCCTAGATTCAAAGAGATCATCAGTATACATTTCCTGACCAATAGCATAATCACGCCGAATTTTAATGACTGAACTGGCATATGTCTAATTTCAAGCTTCATCTTCAGCTCATAGGTAGACTGTGGACAAACCCAGTGATTTTCTCAATTGATGTTGCTCAGTTGTTGTACAATTTGATGCTTTTGTTGAAACTGAAAATATAAAACCAATTTCATATTTTCTTTCTTATTAGTATCCAGAGGGGCTGCGAAAGTATGAGTATATTCCAAATTTTGCTGTGAGAGGACTTCACTATGATGTCCAGAAGGTGAGAATAGTTTTTCTTGTCTAACTCAAATATTATTTTTATACAAAAAAAATGTCCATCACTCCTCACTGTAATGATCATTTTATGTGAATATTTAATTATTTTCAACAGGCACTGCTGATGAAGATAGATGCTTTTCATTATATCCAGTTGGGAACTGTATACAGGTATCTGTGCGTTGTGTTTCCCTCTCATGTCTGGGTGGGAAATAAATAATACACTGCTGAGAAATTGGAAATTCAATCTTCACTATAGCTTGCTTTTTCACTTCAGGTCCAACATAAATAGTTAAAATGTCTAGTATGGAGTCAACACAATCAATAAGCATTTCAGGCTACAAATCTCACAGCTATTCTTGTTTTAGCATCACTTTCAGGGGGCTGCACATGCTGCAAATTAAACACTGAATTTATTTATTGCCTAAAGATTTGTGATTTCATGTTTCCCGTTCAGGGGTCTTCATCCAGTCCCTGATGAAGAGGTAATTGCGATGTATGAAGGCTGTCATGTACCTCTGGAGAACATGAGTGACTTCTATGGCAAGGTGATGATAGCTTCCACACTTATCTGTCTTTACATAGGTACTGTGGTTGTAAATAAATAAATAAGAAAAATGAAAAATCTAATGATGATCACCACTGTCCTGCAGAGTTCACATGGCCACACAATGAAACAGTTCATGGACATATTCTCCCTGCCCGAGATGACCCTCCTGTCCTGTGTCAATGACTTCTTCATGAGGCACAATATCGACTATGAGCCTGTCCATCTCTACAAAGACGTAAAGGTGAACTGTCCTGTTGTCACTTCCACATTTGAGTCAGTGTTTTGCCAAACTGTGATGACATGTTTCAGCAGTTCTCTTCCTTACCCTGATTTAATCTCCCTAGAGTCAGTGTGTGTAAAATCTAGCTGTGTAAGCATTAATGTTTATGCATCAACATGTTAGCAGTGTGTGTGAAACTCCAGCCATTGAACGCCATCTTAATTTTAGCTCTGAAAAGCAGCATCTAATTTTAGTCAAGGAAGCTCGCCTGCAGCCATGTGCGTCTGTTCTCTGGTGGCTGCACTACTTCACAGGGAGAGGGGCGAGAAATCAACGCTGTGTTCTGCCTTTGAGGCCAGCTGTCATGCTGGTCTTGTCTATTCTCTGTGACGCTGCAGTGTTTTTGACAGATCGCTGTCATTAAAAGCACTCACGCGCAGTCTCTGTTCCACAAATGCCCCTTTATTGTTTCAAGGACACCCTCCTTAAATCTTTTTTTTCTTTCCCAGCCTGCATTATTATTCGGTTTTCACCCTATCATTTTTTAACTTTATTTCCTATTGACTTTTCTGGCATCAAATAATCTTACTTATATGATAAACTTGCCCTTAAACTAAGTTTGCCCCCTAAATGTGCAGGTGAGACTCTATTCACTGATTCAAAAGCTTACTTTCTGTGTTGCCAAAGAAGGTAAACCCCTGGGCCTGCTTTCTTCATGTTTAATTTGTATTCAGAGACACACTTTCTTTGTGCTTCCAAGTGAACCGTTTATATACAGAACAAAGTTGCTGTTGGAGCTGAATGTTAACATTGTGTCACTGAAGTCATGGCTCCCTGGCTAAGAGCTGTTTACTGTTTCTCTTCACAGGAAGCTATTAGAGATGTTCACGTCAAGGGCATTATGTACCGAGCTGTGGAGGCAGATATTGGTAACGTTCTTTGATTTATCTTACTTTGTTGGTGCTAATGAACAATTTGTACAGCCACAACTGTACTTGTTGCCAAAGAATAAAAGCACAATTTAGCCTTAATGAGGTTGTAATATAGAAATATAAAAAAACTGCAACTCTTTTCTCCCTGTTTTTCTGTTTCCAGAGAAATACATTTGCTATGGTGAGCAAAGCCGCGCAGTGTTGAAGAAGCTGTCAGCGCATGGAAAAAAGATGTTCCTCATTACCAACAGCCCATTTGACTTTGTGTAAGTCTGAGCAAACACAGTGCAAGTGTTTGTTGGCACTATTAATTAAAAATGTCATGTCGCGGTGTACTGATGTTAAATTGGTGCCACTTTACAATGCCACAACTTTTATTGATGCGCAAACACACATATGAGGTAGTACTTATATTTCATTTTAAATCAGTGCCTGTGAAGTCCTTTGAAGTGAGGACTGTTTCCATTAAATGAGCAGCTTTTTGTTTCAAACCTCAGAAGGTTTCCTCTGAAATGATGTACATGAATTCATAGTTTGTTAAATTGAGTCATTGCAGATGCAGGATTGACTACACACACAACGACTTTTGCAAGTTGTGCAGTTTTTATTAATGAATGAAGGTTTTTCCTGTGACACTGCTTTGCCACTGCACTTTTGTCCACCTATTCCTGTACTTAGCTACAATAATAATTGTTAATAACTGTATTTACTTTTCATTTTTTTCATTCATCCACCTATTGTACATACTGTCCCTGTGTTAATTACATGTCTGTTATTTATTAGTCAAACTCCTTGTGTGCTACTCACATACTTGACCAGTGAAGCTGGTTCTGATGAAAACAATAACATTAAGAGCTTGTAAACACACCCTGTCCATTTTTTTCTCTTTACAAAAACAACATGGATCAACCAGGTTGAGCAACATGACGCTTTATTTAATATCACACTAGGATAGTGTTTTATGGACATGATACTGCTGTGTCCTTGTCTCACATGTTGTCATACCCTCATAATAAACTTCAAGTTGTTGTTGACAGAGTGATATGTTGATTTTTTATCCTTCTCAGGGACCGAGGAATGAACTACATTGTAGGAAAAGACTGGAGGGACCTGTTTGATGTTGTGATTGTTCAGGCTGACAAACCTGGTTTCTTCAATGACAGGAGAAAGTAAGTATGTTTATGAATGCAGCTCATAATATATTTATGTTGTGTGTTTCCCACTAGGGGCCTCATGAACTCATAGAGTATAGCTGCACTGCCCAACAGTTACCATGACCTGCTGATAAAATAAATAAGATCTGTGTGTGTGTTTTTTTTTCTTAGACCTTTCAGGCGAGTGACAGACAAAGGTGCGCTGCTGTGGGACAGAATTCACAAGTTGGAGAAGGGGCAGATCTACAAGCAGGTGTCGTGCCCGGAAATTACCTTGACAACCAAGTTTACCATTTGTAATGAATTACTCCGTATGCACCTCATAAAACACACATCTGATTATGCTTTTGATGCAATTGTTTGATCTCTAGGGAAACCTTTATGAGTTCCTCAGACTGACTGGCTGGAGAGGATCCAGAGTGCTCTACTTTGGAGATCACATCTACAGTGACTTGGCAGTAAGCAGCTTTCAGGCATATTTACAACAAAGCATTCATTATAACTCCACAAAGCATGAAAAATGATGAATATGATCAAAGAGGGTAACCCTGCTTTGACCATGCTCCAGTTGAAGATGTTATTTAAGATAAGCGTGTCTCCCCTGAGAAAGAGCTGATAATGACAGAGCTAATCTTCAAATCTTTCACTGTTTGGTTCGTAGATGCTTAAAATAGAAAAGTGGTCCTGAAAAAAACGGTTTGGGAACGTAACAGCCAGTGCATTAAAGCCCAGTTACTGAAGCACTGCATTAGGTTTGGATGAAAGACATTTTAATGAGCATCTACTGATATATGACACCCACCACATCTACAGAAATGAGTATCAGTGCACCTCATCTACCTTGTTATACCTGTAACCCAGCAACTGACCCTCAGTGTAAAAAAAACCCAACAACTAATGAGCATCTGTTTCTTTTACTTCATCACAAACACTGTTACCATCAGATGGATGGATAGATGGATTGATGGAAAGATGATAGATGGATGGATGATGGATGGATGGATGGAGGGATGGATGATAGATAGATGGATAGATAGATGAATGTGTGGTGTGTATATAGATATATAGATATACACATATATATGCTTGATCAGCTGTAATGGGTGATAATGAAAGACAGAATTAACATCTCTGGCATGATGCATTGTCGATGGCAACTGGCCAGCAGTCAGTTTTGTGGTCTTGCTCATTTTGAGCAGCAGAACTTTGGTGTTTGTGATTTACATCGACCACAGTTTACAGTCAGACTCTCCTGGATTTAGAAAAAAAACATTACTGCAAGTGCAGACAGAGCAGTAGCTTCTCTGAATTATTAAAATTTTGGTCTTCTTATGCCAATCAAAAACTAAAAGTTGTCTCTTTCCTAGGTGTTTTTCACGTGGTCTATCTTCAGTTATCTGTCTCATGTTTGTCTGGATGGAACAGATACACATCCATTTTAACTGCTGTCTGCGAGTCATGTGATGACTTAGTCTCTACTGAGGCTCTAGGTGCATAACTGCAGCCAGAGGGCGTTTGGTCTCTTTTGTACATCTGTATTGGTTCAGTATTAGGCTGTGAGTGCTGCAAAATGTGTCTATGTACACAACAGTATTGTGTGACACTGCTGTCGAGCTGCTGATGTCATAAATGAGAGTTTGAAACTGTAGTAAAAGAGTAATAATACTCTCTAATTCAAGCTGTATTGTTTGAGATACCCTGAGCCCTCAAAGCCAGTGTGTGGTTTATACTTCTTTGTGTTTCATATTAAGTAATTATTTATTTATTTTCCATAATTCAAACCTCTTCAACCAAACAATTAAACTTCAAAATCATCACCCACTACTCACTGCTGCACTCACTAGTTTTGGTTCAGTATGAGCATTTGGAGTCTTTGTTCAACAGGATCTAACACTAAAACATGGGTGGAGGACGGGCGCCATCATCCCTGAGCTGAGGAAGGAGATCAAGATCATGAACACTGAGCCATACGCTCACATGATGACATGGTTACAGGCACTGACTGGACTCATCGAACAGATGCAGGTTAGGAGACTACATCTTTTTGTCACTTTTCTGGTTTTTAAATCCACCTTTACATATTAGTGCTTTACGCCTATCCACTGCTCCCAAACAGGTACACAGGGATCCAGAGTCTCAAGCTGTAGTCGAGGAGTGGATCAGAGAAAGAGAAGCCATGAGGTAATGAAGAAAATCTAAAGCAGTTTGGATCGTTTATTGGTTGATTTTGTTGAATATGTTGCAGAACTGATCTAACCACATCTTTCTGATATTGGATATTTAAACGGCAGGCCTCAGACAAAGGACATCTTCAACGCTCAGTTTGGGAGTCTGTTCCGGACGTACCACAACCCCACCTACTTCTCCCGACGACTCTCCCGCTTCGCCGACATCTACATGGCGTCCATCAGCTGCCTGCTCAACTACGACTTCCAGCACACTTTCTTCCCTCGCCGCACTCCTCTGCAACACGAGTCCCCCCTCTGGCCTGAATGCAATTCTGCTGGCTTGAGTGTCTCCTCTCAAGCTTCACAGGACCAAAGCCAAATTTGATTAGTGAGGGAGGGAAAATTAAAACTAGGACTGAATCTTCCCTGTTGCTGATTTGCTTTTAGTTTGTTTATGTTGTTTTTCAAGTTTTCAGAAACTGTGTTTTAGGGGATGCATGGCACATTTAAAAAATTTTCATAATTATTCACAATCATGTTGATGTTTAGTACGCTTTAAACTAGTTATAAACCCTCTGAGAGAGACTTAAGTCCTGAGAGGAACAGTGCATCTAGTGCTTTTTAAGCCCAAAGTGTGTTTTCGTGTGTATGAGAGAAGGGGGTAGTGAGATTACAGGAGCGACAATGGATGCATTTTACAGTGTAAACAACAGGGGGCAGTCACACATCAGATTTGTCATGTATTTCTATAATATGACTGTAGTATGCACAGATTATATTTGCCTTTTTGTCCTTTGCATCTGCTGGTGCAGTGGCAATTTACATTTTCAGTACACACTCTGTTGCCTTAATCTCTTGTTCACATTACTGCAATGTATATATTTTTGTAATGGCCTAAAGTCATTTATGGTAATTCAGCCTTTTTCCAATTTTGCTACCCAGCATCTCGGTTAATGTCACTATTACGCTGCACATTGTGATTACACATTGCACTTTGATGTTCTGAGATCTTTGTTTTCAATACTTTTAGTCATTTTCACACAACACAGCCTGTATGTCTCATTTTTAGCAGATGAGAAATGTTAATATTTCTCAGGAAAAAAAATAGAGCATCATTGCTATATTTAGCATGAATGTTGCTGTTTGATCTGTAAATGAAGCCGCCTTGAGTTTCTTGGGTTTGACACTTTTGCAGGAAATGGGTGAAGAAGTGTTTTCACACGTGCTGGAATGAATGCTTGTAAAAGATGTTTGACACATAAGCTGGAGGCTGTTTTTTTTTGTTTTTTTTTAAATGAATTTGTAAAAGGGAAAATAGAAAGAAGGGAACAGTGGCCACAACCAAGACCTCATAGTTTTTTGTGTTTCTGTAGTTTGAAACGTGTTGATGAGGTGTATTTTTATTTTATTATTTATTAAAATGGGAATGGCCTGATCCTGAAGTAGTGCTTTTGTCTTTCATTTAAAGAAGCATGATGTGGTTTTGATAGCTGTAGTTTACTTAGCAGGCATGTGTTTATTAAACGTAGGCCTACAGTTGGTCTGTGTGGTATGTTTTGTTGCTTTGCTGCTCTACAAACAAAAAACTCTTTTAAAATTTGAAAATTAATTGTAAGAGACTAATTGATTGCTTGCTAATAACCACTCAACTTTCTAATTACAATTATAGCAGAAGGTTTATTGGGATTAATCCCTCCCGCCCCAAATCGTGTTACCGACCAATTTCCCATATTACATTTGGGGCTTTCTCTATGAGACAGGTGCACCATTGGAGAGCTTGGCGAATAAGAAAAGCCAGTGTGGTTGAACAGGGATCAGAAATGATAAAATCGATGACGCCGGCTGATGATCTGAGTGTCAGAGCGTCTGTGGGTTCAGTCTCATTTGGGCACCATGGACAGCAACAGCACTCCGTGGAGCTCTCCTCCTCCGTCCTTCCACGCTGAGGCGGCGACTGTGGCGCCCACCATCTTCCCTCGGGTGGGCTACAGCATCATTTCTTTCCTCATGTTCATCAACACGGTGTTGTCAGTGTTTAACAATGGCCTGGTGATAACCGTGATGCTGAGGAATCCGTCTCTCCTGCATCCCATGAACATTTTGATCCTGGGTCTCGCCGTGTCTGACCTCATGATCAGCCTGTGCGGCTCCCTGGTCGTCACCATCACAAACTACCAGGGCTCCTTCTTTATTGGCCACGCTGCCTGCGTCTTTCAAGGATTTTCAGTCAATTATTTTGGTAAGTTTAGGTGTGAAGGTGGAGTCCTCTCACCGTGAGACTCTAAGGATGTTGTAGACGAAAGACCTGATTAATACCACTTGTTCATTTTTTCAAACCATTGATCATTTGACCGTGAAAGATATTCTAACTAATCTTTTCCAGAGCTTTCCACTATCACTGTCTTCTCTGTACACAAAATTTGCTCACTTGGTCTAGAGAAAAGTATTATCCATGACAGTGAGGCAACCTTTTGTTTCTTCCCTTTTGCAGGTCTGGTGTCTCTCTGCACGCTCACTCTTCTCGCCTATGAGCGCTACAACGTGGTGTGCAAGCCAAAAGCTGGTTTAAAGTTGAGTGTGCGGAGAAGCATCATGGGGCTGCTCTGCGTCTGGATCTTCTGCTTGTCCTGGGCTGTTCCTCCATTATTTGGCTGGAGCTCTTATGGACCTGAGGGGGTCCAGACTTCTTGCTCTCTGGCTTGGGAAGAGAGATCGTGGAGCAACTACAGCTACCTCATCTTCTACACACTGCTCTGCTTCATTCTCCCGGTGGCAATCATCATCTACTGCTACTACAAAGTCCTGACATTCATGATGAAGGTGGGCTCCACATGGCTCCTGCACATTTACCACACAATTTAAACTCTGCCTGTTTTTAAATGTGGATCAAATCTGATTTCTGCCAGCTGAACAGGAGCGTGGAGCTTCAGGGTGGGCGTCCCAGCCAGAAGGAGAATGATCACGCCATCACCATGGTCCTCTCCATGATTATCGCATTTTTTGTGTGCTGGCTGCCCTACACAGTGTTGTCGGTGGTGGTAGTTGTGAATCCAGAGCTGTACATCCCTCCACTACTCGCCACCATGCCCATGTATTTTGCCAAGACAAGCCCCGTCTATAACCCCATCATCTACTTCCTTTCCAACAAACAGGTAAGAGGACATCTGGCTGCTGTCGAAGTCACATACAATCTTGAGTTTGAATGAAAGGGGGGGCACATCTTAATTGCTCATCTATGTCCTGACAGTGTGTTTATCTGTTTTTACGTCCACCAGTTTCGTGATTGTGCTCTGGAGGTGTTGTCTTGTGGTCGCTACATCCCCCACGGGCCCACCGGCGTCAGCATCCACATGCGCTCGCTGAACAGCAGGAGCTGGCTGTCTTCCTTAAACAGGAACGTCAACACGCACAGCAAGGTGTTGCCTCTGTGACTTTCAACAGCAAAAACAAAGAAGCTGCCATGGTTGTCAGTGTTTATCGGTGCCTCGTCTGGGGCACACACCTGAACAACTGCAGGCTTGTGTCTTTCACAGAGGTCTTCTGAGAAATGTGAACAGAATCAACTCGGAGACTGATAGTTGATATCCAGAAGGTGGATCTGGTATAAATAATTGAGAGGGAGAGAAAAAAAACATGCTTTTTTTTGTCCACTGTTTGTTTTATATCTCTTTTTGAATCTAACTTTCTAGTCTTTATCGTCCATTTTACTCTGAAACACAGAATATTTGGATTTGTTTTAGATCGGTCAGCTGTTTTTCACATTGGTGTTTGCAGGTGTGTATAAATGTAAGAGACCAGCCCAAAAGACAACACTGACTGAAAAAAAAATGTTTTGTGAGAAATGTTTCCAGTCCTAATGTTTCCATTTGTATGCATTTTTAACAAGTCAAACACAGCCTGCAGAGAGACTGTGAGGTAGTGCAACGTTTGACCCCTGACTTTTTGTTCATAAATAAAATGCAGTGGACCTGTTTTTATGTAGTGTTGGAATATTTCTGCATTTAAAGAAGTTGGATGTTTAACATTTTCCAAGTGCTGGGTAATGAAATATTGATTCATACATATACTAGACTGTTTATATTACAGCCCTTTATATATTACCTTTTTCTGGGCTCCAGTGATTTGATATGTAAGATATACTGCACAGCGTCGCTTCCTGTGTGATATTATTATGCAAGAAAAAAAAATTGAATTAAAGTCAACAGTAGCCAGCTCCATCATCAGATCAATACTGACAGCTAGGCCAAATAATTTTATTTGTTGTGGATTATGCAATAAGTCCTGCCATTTCCCAACTCTCACACGCTCCAGACGTCCGCTGCACAAAACATTGCTGCAGTGAATGCAGGCTTAATTTCACTCCCAAGCACCTTGGTGAATACACAATGCACTCGGTACACATATTTTTTGTTTGCAGAAAACCAAAGGCAGCATAATATGTTCAAATCAGTTCTTCACATTCCTCAAAATCATATTAGGAAAACATGAGAAATTTGGGTGCACTGGTTAAGCAAGCATGCTGCACGGCTCACCTTGTGCAAGTTTTCACAATAGGGAGTCTGTCAGGCAATAAAAGACTTTCATTTTTCTTGGTTAGCTTGTGCTGTCATCTGATTTTTTTCATTTTATTATCTGTATTATTTTGTATTTTTCATCATCACAGACAGTTCAGAGGGGCGTTCATAGACGGTTCAGGGGAGGATAACTGAACAATGTCTCTGGGCCTGATTCTAAAGCAGGACATCATGTCTCATATGGCACATGGCTGAACCCAATATGAGTCACAAAGATTAATATGCATCACTGAATAAAGATGAAGCAAAAAAAAACAACACACAGTTGAGGAGGTTTTTTACTTTTGAGTTGGTACTAACAAACTGAATAATAAACTGAAGTCAATGTATCTGATAATCTATCCTATGTGTCATGTCCAACTCTCTAGGTATGATCAGCTGGTCCTCTCCATCTGTGAACAACAGATCAGTCTCTAAATCAGACTGAAACCCAGCCATCCAGTCCCTGGCATGAGAGTAAGGACTAAAAGCATTACAAAAAGTTCATTTCCTCTTTGATACTCTGTAGTTTGATGACTGTACTGTGACAATACTGCTAGATTATCCTGCTTGTAAGACACATCCTTCCCTTTTGCATTTGGTATCCCACTGTAATATTGTCAAATTGTCCTTTTTAGAGACATGTCAGCTATGTTGCTACGTTACACCTGTTTGACACTAAATGTAAATACTGTAAATGGGAAACTGCTTCTAAATAAAGTGCTTTTAACTTTTGTCTTGTCAATTCAAGTCAGATTTTTTTTCTCAGTTTGTGTTTTTCTGATGTTACCATGTGATGAATGAACGAGTTTCTTACCCAGAACTTCCAGTTTTGGGCCACATGAGTTTGCATCTAATGTGTATTACAGTCAGGAGCAAAATGTATTGTGTTGATCTAATCCCAGATTTGGCATAGTCCGTAAGCTTACACATTTGAAGCAAAGAGCATTTCACACTTTATCTCCAAACAGGATTACACAATGTCATGCTATAATCCTGCTGCATTGCTCCCTTTATTTCCTGAGCCAATTCAAGAACTCCCAAGTCATCCATCTGGCATACTTAATGCTCTGCTTTTAACCTTTGTGAGATATTAAATAAAACGGACAGCTGTTCAATTCACACCTATGTGTAAAATATCCTCTGCATCACAGCGTATTCTGCACTAGAACCTACTTTTAGCTTTTTAAAATTAGATATGTCACCATTTAGAAAATAGTGACGTTACTGCTATTTAATTAACGGCTGTGAATACACTGCAGTAATGAACGTGAACAGTGAGAACTCCCAGGTGACCCACTGGTGCTGTGGAGTGATAATGAAAAGGGCGGATACTTTGGCGTAACTTGTCCAAGACGTGGGTTTAATAGTATTCACTCAGCAGAGATGCAGGATGACAAGAGACGAAGAAGGTTTTATACATGTGGAGAGAATGAAAATACTGAAATAAATATGCTGACTCTTTGAATCTGGAGATGAGAGGCGAGCCTACACCTGCACGGGACTTTGGGAACTATACAAATTTGGAGGAATACTTTGACATCACCCTCGCCGTGGCAAACAGCCTGATTCTGTTAATCACTTCTGTTGTGGGGACTGCAGCAAATATTTTTGTCATAGCGGCGGTGTATCGACAGAAATCCTTGCAAACCTCCAACAATGCGCTGGTGGTGAATCTTGCTGTTATAGACTTTCTGCGGTGTGTTATCGACTGCCCCATTCTACTACTCATCATTATGACTGTGTATCAAAGACAACATGTGAACGGTTTGATCTGTGATATCCAAATGGCCTCTTTCTCTTTCAGCTGCTGCATCCAACTGTTAACACTGGCGTGCATCAGTGCAGAGAGATACCAGGCCATTGCACAACCCTTCAAAACTAGTCAACGGAAAAGACGGATCATGGTGGTGATCCCTCTCACCTGGATCTTGGCTATTCTGATAGCTGTTGTCTGTCTGATATTTCTGAGGGACTCACCGGTGCATGTGAGATGCCAAGAATGGCAGACAAACTCATCACAGTCCTATGACAACTTTGGCCTTTATGTACTCTTCCCTCTGTGGGCAGCTTGCTTTGGTGTTATCATTGGATTCTACACTCGCATATTTGCCCTTGTGAGATCTCACAATCGCAAAATATTTGACAAAGGCTCTTTTCTTCCACCTCAAGAAGAAAAATTGGATGATAAGCAAAAGAATGAAGAAACCACAGTTGTGGAAAATGGACATGGAAAACCTGAGCAAAAGCAGAATCTGAGTGTAAGTGTTGCTCAGACACAAGCTGAACCAGCCGAGAGAAATGTGTCGACTTCTTTGCTGACCTCTGTGAAACTTCCACAGTGTGTCTCCATGAATTCAGCGAATACAGAAGAAATGAAAAATTCAGTGGAGCCACTGGCTTCAGAAACAGAACAACCTCACCCTTTTGCAGTGCAAGTTTCAGTGCAGGCTGAGGAGAAACCTTTAAAAACAGGGCAGTCCAGCCTCTGTGCTGTAAAAGTTGAAGAAAAACTTTCAAATGGAGATGCTGTTGCTAATGTTATCAGCTCACCCACAAAGATGCAGAAGTCAAACAGTTTCAACACAGAAAAGCAGCCTAAAGACAGACTGACAACTGGACAAGCACAGCTGGAAAATCCTGAATCTACTTGTGTCCCACTGGTTGAACAGAAACAAGCTACAAACAGCAATGGAAGAGAAACACTGGCTGTTGTTACACTAGAACCAATGTCTCCATTACCTCCAGTCTCAGTTAATCCCCCTGAAGATGATATAAAGCAAAATATGGAGGTACAAGGTGCTGTTTGCATGATGCCTTCAAAAGCAGGCAGAGAGAGAGCAAGCAAAAAGAAAGAAAGTAAAATGGCCAAGCGTGCTGGCTACATCATTATAACCTTTCTCTTGTTCTGGCTCCCACTGATCACGACCATCCTGGTGAATTTCATTGTTTACAAAAACAAGAACATACAGGTAAGTCACGATTTCAGCATTCACAACATTATCATGAGGCGAGGCTGTGAATTTGAGCATGACACACATTTAACTCAAATTTTAATTTTTGAACCTTGTGTGCACATCACATGACTCAAGTTGGACATCTCTGCTCTATTTCAGGATCTCTAACACACCAAAATGTCTCTATCATTTTTTTAGATGCTGATTGTTCGTGATGTGGAAATCCTGTCAGTGTCCGTAGCCTGCGTCACATCACTGAGTGATCCAATAATATATGCTGCTGTGAACCCTCAGTTTCGGACTGAGTTTTATCGCCTGAAGAGCAGGGTTAAATCCATATTCAATAAGAAATGATTATATTTCCACTTGTGTCTACTTTTGAGTGGTACTAGACCAAATAATCATATTCATTATGTAAATGAGTATTGAAATGAATAACATTTGTCTAGTCATTGTCCAAATATTAACTAAATTGAACCCCAGTTGTCAAAGTGTAAATTTTTATTTGAGTATAAGAAGCCTATTATTTTATATGCTGCTGTGTTATCTTAGATTTTATGCAGGCTGACTTCTCAGCAGTTACTAAACACTGCGGAGCAGAGGCAACGCATGCTGTGAGAAGCTGCCTGGAAAAACGCAATCAGCTCAGCGGGGGCACGCTGCCCTACTCTCTGTCAAACAATCACTGAAGCCTTGGCTTGTCTATCTCCAGAGACCCTGTAGCCAGGACCCACTGCTGGGCCAGTCAGGTCCTCACATGTCGACCAGCAGCACCTAATTATTACCCTCTATAAGCGATGCTCACTGAGTAATCAGAAAACATTATGCAATTCTTCTAACTGTGTTTTAGCTTAAAAAGAAAGACATGGGTCATTTAATGGATTTTCAGTAGAGCTACAGTATTTATTCTATCCACTGCACCAAATGCACAATGTGTTTTTTTTTCTCCCTCTTCCTTACCCCTTATATACGTAGTCCATGACAAGATTTGTATTTCATTAAAAGCAAAGTGTTGCAGAATTTACATCATAACATACCAGGCTCATTGTGTTTTTCCCTCCATCTTTTTACTGACAAACTTCCAACAAGTAGCAGAGACATACTTTAATAAAACATAATTCTGCAATGACAGCATGCAAATCCTTAATTCAACCAGTTAACAGACAGAAATAGTATGCCAACAACTGTCAACTAAATCTAGAAATAAGAGGAGCCAACTTCAAATGCGGTTCATAAAGTCCTAACTGAGATATTTACAATATGAAAAATGTACAAAATGGCCCTTTAACACAGTGAAATCTACCAAGTCTCGCTTTTGAATATTATAATTTATGAGGAAGTCAATGGTATAGATGTTAAAACACTCTTTCATTAGGGTTTGTGTCCACATTAGGGTTAGTATTAGTTAAAAGGTGCCGAAAACATTCACTTATGTTTCTACCTTGTGACCTAACTAACATACCCTGTATAGTTTTCAATACCAATTGTTAACTAATGACAGTGGCTTTCACACAGATCCATATCAGAATGTCAAATATGTAAGCTAACACAGATTTTGTCATTTTGACTTTCACTTGCACATTTCACAAACATGTCAGGATGCGTAGTATATTTTACTCATCAAGCGATGACATCAACCAGTTAATGAGTCAGTTAATGAATATTCACAACAGTTATCCATTCCAGTGGATTTATGTTTTCTGAATTTACAACAGTGAGGGAAATATTAGAAACCATTTAATTGTGGGGTTTCAAAACAATCTATGTTACTGGGTAGTGAGTGAGGTGAATGTCTCTAATGTGTAAGTGGGCTGGTTTAATATTCACAAAGATGGCCTTCAGGTAATGAATATGTGTGCTTTGTCATCAGAGGCCATCCAGAATGACCTTTTAAACTTCTGCCTTTTCCTCCTGTGACTCAGAGACAACAAATACAATTACATTACATATTCAAAAATAAAGTTTTTTCTCAGTATTTTTAGGCAACAACGATGACCACGCATTCCCAACACTTCCTTGCTCTGCTGTGCTTAATGAAGCAAGATCTGCTGGTTCGCTTTTTCTTCCAAGGCAGCTGTCCACATCATGTTAATACCATGCAGAGTTTGACATCAGATGAGATCACTACTTCAAAAAAAACCCGACCTCTGCTAATCTTATAATCCCTCTAGATTATGGCAGGTTGATGCTCGGTGGTCCCTCTCCTCAGCATCTGGTGCTTCTCGACACCAGTTAGCTGATCAGATAGGCATGACATCTACAAGGCAGATACTCGGACAATGTTGCTCTGAGAGTATGCTGTGGTGGTGGAGCCGTCCCCGTCTGATGAGGTCACCACCGGGGCAGATAGGCTGACCATGGAGGGAGTGATGTAAGGTTCATCACATTTCAAGGGCACAGTCTCATCGAGTTTGGCGTTCAGGCTGGAGCGGCTTTAAAAGAAAACACAGAATGAAACAGGGTGAGAGGTCTGACCTGGTAAATGTATTACACAAAGCCTATATTGTATCGAGTCATTTTATGCTGTATAAAAGCCACTATGAAGAAATGTCTGCTCTTTGTGCGGTGTGAAGTTATAAAGGAGCTTCAGCCCATGTTGTTCATTAAGGCGTATTTCAGTTTATAGCTCAGGTTTTTGTAAGAGAATATAAAGAATATATTACATAAAAGGATTGTATACATCAAATCAAAGGTCCTGACTGAAAACACAGTAATCCAAGTCTTCTTACTTGTTGCGTGAAACATATCCTGTAAAAAAATACCTTCTACAATAAATGTGATCACTTCGAATGGGTTTGAACAGTATTGTCTTGTTAGAAGTTAAATTAAGTTTCACACATGAAATGAATGTTATCACATGTAATGGCAGGCAGTCTTCTCACCCATGCATGAATCTTTTCACACCAAGCTTGTCGGGTGTGTACCCAGTTTTTCCACTCTACCCTTGAAGCATCATGAAATGCAGATCATTCTGAATGTATTTTTCTATGTTTTAAAATATCCAGCTCAGAGGAGAGGAAAGGAGAGGGAGGGCATTTAATTTGTAAAATAAAACATGACTCTGGATAATCCAGTGCGCATGCTGTCAACAGTTTTCAGAAAAACAATTAAGTAGAAAGTAGCTTCAATGAAAAACACTGAGAATTATTCAGAGGAACAGGAACACTGTGCACGACAGAAAGAAGAAATAACAACACTAATTTATGTGTACAGTACATACAGCACATATCAAACGTGTTGTAAATTAATGTTTTCATCTTCACTTACTTGCTTGCATATTATAGCTACAAGTTGATGTTGCAGAAGATGCTTCAAGTACCACAAGAAACATATTTTCAAGCCTGTCTAAGTGAAATCAAAACAACCTGCAGCTACTGTCTAAATGAATCAATTTGTTTTTTCCAGCATGGAATGAAATAAATAAAGTTTTGGGTTTTTTTTCTTCATAAGACAGGAGCAACTCTCTGCATGTATACTGTATGTTTTTAATGTATGCCAGAAAAACAGATAACAGATGACAGACAGGCTACCTGTTGGCCACCGGCCTCTCTCTTATCTGTATGGTGCTGAGCTCCTGGTTGTTTGTGCTGGGCAGGCTGAAGCTGCTCTTCTTCCTGTGGCGTCGAGAGCAGCACGAGCCGAGGCCATGCGGAGACGAGGACAGCGAGGAGGCACGGGAGCCCGACTTGTTCATCACAGAGATCTCCATGCAGTTGGCCTGAAACGTCTGCTCATCCACAAACTCATGATTCTGCAGAGGAAAGAAAGATGGAAATTTGGATTCGGCGTCGCTTATGAATCACTCTATTACATCAATGATTGGCTCCGCTAAATAATGAGTAAAGATGTTTCACAGTAAAGACTGAACAGAATCCACGGCAAAAATTGTTTAATAATTGGAAAATGAATCATCAAGGGAATAGAAATATATTGGCCCAGATGTCCATATTAAGTGCCATCTGTGAAAACATTCACAACTGTTATCCCTGTGACAAATGAGCAGGACTTGAAGGTCAGCCTGGGAGTGTGTTTCAGGCCGTGCCAGCAGGTGGCAGAGTGACACTGTGTAGGATCTGTTGCCATGTTTTGAGTCATGCCTCGCTTCGTATACCTTCCCTCTGTCACTCATGGTCTTCTAGCTGTCTGTAATCTATAATGCACAGCATGAGAGGCCTGATGCAAACATTTGCACTGCCATCTGAATGATATTAAGACTGTATGAAGCTTTTACTGGGGGGAGGTGGGATCATCTGTGAGGAGAAACACTGATTTGCTGCCAGTCTATGTCCCTGTGCAGGGTTTAGAGCTGCGAGTGTAAAACTCATGTCACAGCCGAGCATTAAAGAGGCTCTTACATCTCTAAATTATAGATAGTGTAAAATGAAGTAGGCTGGTTTGTTTGGAAGTAATAATGTTACTGCCTGGTAGAGTCATGTTATCTTTAGCATGTTGCCGGCGAGGGGACTCAACATTTCCCAACCCCATTTACAGCTATTTATAACCTGTGCTGCATACAAAATAGATTCTACAGTTTGAGCATGGATGGAAAAACTCACTTTGTTTCTATTTGCAACTCACTGTAACAGGCTGTGATGATACAGTGCGGACTGCAGGAGTGATGCAATTGTACATAAAAGGAACTTCTTTTTTTTCTTTTTTTTACAGAGCGCTATATTAAACGGTCAGTTAGCAGTATACTAAAATGAAAGATGTCTATTTGTTTGTTTTTCACTGGACATGGGTTTTAAGCAAAAAAAAAAAAGGATAATAATAATAATTACCGTGGTCTTCTCCAGGCAGTGCAGCAGATGATGATGTTGGCTCTCAAAAGGAGGGGTGGCGGGCTTCCCCACCAGGGCTTGTCCTGCCTCCTTGGAGGCCTTGGAGGAGACAAAGTTAAAAAGAAAAAAAGAGCAGTGTAGATGAGCAGGTTCGGACTCTGCATGTAAAAACAGTCTCAGGCGACAGCTAGTAGCTCGGTGATGTAGTGGAGACTACACAAAGCACTGAGAGTTGAAATGCTGATCTGTAGCACGGCAGCCAATCTACTGAACCTAGTGAGATGGTGATGTTTTCGGGATGCATAGAGACGGTAGCTGATTACAACATGTGTCACTGATAGAATTGGTTTTGCCATTCTGTCACTGATTTGTTGAGAAAGACCAAAAAAAAAAAAAAGTCAAATTCAAACTGAACTCATTACAGTGCAACAGCAGTGGCGCACCTAGACACAGATCGAACAACCAAACACAGCACGGATTCTGGACCATAACAACAACACTACACACTTGACACACAGTTGATGAAGCTCTGCACGGCTCTGGGATGGAAGGTATGTCGTATTAGTCTGCACTACAACCTGGATGCTCTAGAAATAACACACAAAACACACAGCAGATCAGAAACAGAGTTTAGAGGAGATGCAGGCTGAGCAGGCAGCCTCCATAGGTGACCTACTGTCCAGTAAGCCTTTGGTTCCCTCCTTCCCCTCCAAACCCTGTTGGACAGACATGCAGAGCTTGGTCATGAGTCAGTGTGACTGTAATGGTTGAGCTCCACCAGAAGGCAAGTGTGCCTGCCTGGCCCTCCTGCTGTATGTACAGAGAGAGAGTGTCGACGAAGCATGTCAATGCTGCAGCTGAGAGGTGTGATGTAAGAGAGTGGACGATCACACTGAAGCACTGGAATGACAGCAGCCCCTGTGTTACAGCATGAGAAGCCCGCCCCCACCCCCTCCCGTGTGTGTGGTGGCATGGCCCCCGAGCAGAGCGGCATGCAAGCATCAGCGAGGCCCCGGTCAGTCAGCCCCCAAGCTGCTGCTTGGCCCCGTTACCTCCTCCAGTGAGTCGATCAGGAGCCCATTTTGTTTGTAGCGCATATAGGCATTAGTGCCTCGAATCTTCGCAGCACGGATTCTAGCAAGGCGAGTTTTCTGTTTGAACAAACAGACCTCTGTTTTAGCCTCTGACGGTTTGTCTGTCACACTAATTGGCTCTGTCTCCCTCTGGCAGCCGCAGTATTTAGTAGGGAGAGGTTATGCTCAAATCTACGATTAGGAAATTCTGCCTTAGCAAACACTTTTAGGAAGAAATGCACATATTGCTATTGAAAAGCTGCTGACACAATAGTCTGAAGATCATTTGTTCAGTCATTGTCACTGCCTCTCTTATTTCTTTCTCCCACTGAAATATACTCAAGCAAGTTTAGCCTACCCAATACACACATACACACAAGCACAATGAAAGATTAATATTCTGGAAGATAGTGTTTGCCCTGTCATTCTGTTACGTGCGGATAAGACAGGGACAGAAAAAAGGGCAGATAGAAGCAAAATAGAGATAGAGAAAAAAGGGAAGAGACACAAACAGGACGGGGAAAAGTAAATACCCTCTGGGCTCGTCGTTTCTCTGCCCGCTGGCTTTGGTGGTAGATACGGCTGAAGTTTGACACTATGACGGGGACAGGCAAGGCAATGACCAGCACCCCACTCAGAGAGCATATGGACCCAAACACCTTCCCCACGATTGTTTTTGGCACCATGTCACCATACCTGAAACACAGAAAACAAAAAACAGTGAGCGCACCGGGCAGAAAAACAGGAAGGAAAAACAACTCTTTTAAGGAATGCACACTGGAGGCTTGTTTTTAGCATGGTAAGTTGTTGCGTGTTTAATGTTATTTTTAATAGTCTTGAAATAGTAACAATGACCTTGGAATATTTTACAACTTCAAATAAGAAGTCATACATTTGAAGTGGGTGAGGAATAAATAGGACTTGTCTGAAGCCTCTTCTTCTGGCCTACTTTCTACATGCCATCGTGTTGTGTTCCTCTTTTAAAACCTTGTTTCATATATAATTACACACCTGCTGGTACGGGCTAATGCTTTCACGTCGTGACCAAATGCGCTACATATCCTCTGTGACCTCTGTTAGCTAAACAGCTTGTGAAAGATACAGGGAGCAGTATCACATCGAGTAAAAGCAAAAGGGGAAGCGAACAGTGTGATGCCGAACCCTGGAGAGATCATTTAGTTCTGTGGGCCTCAGTTACAGCCACTGGTGCGTTTTGTTCTTCTTCCCACATCAAAAAAAGGCCTTGAATATAGAATGTAGATAGGGAATGAAACCAGCAATTCATAGTCATCATAAAGAGAAAAATAGCTCTTTTGAAACCATGCACAAAACTGATCTAATGGTGTACCTAAGCACAAGTAACAGCGTGTATTTTTAAAAATGTTGAACAGGCGGCATTCAACACAAACTGAATAATTGTTGTACATATGTCAGATGAGACTGAATCATTCTCAGTGCTGTCACATTATTTTGCCAGTCTTCTGTCAGAGAGTCGGACCTGCCCATGCGCAAAGAGGAGCTAAAATCGAATTCTCTTCATGACCTCACTTTCTTCAATTAGCAAACACCACCGGGGAAAATTCAGATTTCTCCGAGGCAATAAACAGAAGCAGACACAAACCAACAAATTCACGACCTGCATATTCACAAATAGCCCTCTGCTGACACGCTGGGCTCGGGCAACGCTGGGATTTAAAACACAGTGCAGATTAATGATTCAGAGCATGTGTGTTTTCCTTGTCTTCTAAACATCCCTGCATGTGCTGCGGAGGACCAGCGGTTCACAGGATTGCAGGTGGGTGAGATGAATGATCCAGACCCTAATGCGCAAATGACCTGAGAAGACCATTACCTCCTGAGAGTAAGATGAATGCAGGTAGGAAGGGACATCAGCATTGCTCAGTGGCTGTGACAGCAGCGCGTCTCTCAAGTGAGGCAGGGTAATGTGAATGTATCGCTACACGGGAGGTTGACTATTTCATAAATGAAGTTGTCTAATGCCCACAGCCGTCTGCTTGAGTCATTAGCTTCAGGTTTCCATCACGTTGGGCCCAACAGCCTGGGCTTTTACAGAGCTTGAGCGGAAAGATGTAAAAGTGGACATTTTAATATCACGCTTGGTGAGACTGCATGTACAACAGTTTGCTTTCAAGTTGACTAATCTCACACAGATGTCATTAGTTTTACAGTTCATTACAGGTCAAGTCATTTTCCTGTGTAATCACGGACATACTCTGACAGCAGGTGTCAATTATAGATTCTGGATTAACTGTTGAAAGCCTATTAACGGATCCATTAAGAAAAAAAAATGCAGTGTTGCCTGACATGAATGTAACCGCTCACGTATGTTTTATCCCAATGGGAGGAGTGACAACACGCTGCCACGTCAAGTGTGGAATACAACGTATTGCGGTCTTTCAGTGAGCATCGCCTTTTGAAAGCAAAGCATAGTAGTGAGCAGGTGAAAAAAGAAAGGAGCAAGCGCACTCTGGAGAGAAGCACTAACAGTGATGGATTGTTCATAAGGGGGAGGCTGAGATACACAAAGCTCTGCCTCCTGGATGATGGCAGAGGTAGGAATTAACAGCAGCGACAGATTAAAGTAATGTTCCTGCTTTGTTCTTGTTGTCTCTGACTACCAGGTACCCACGTTTGCTACCCCAAGCTGACACGGGTGAGACACGAAGATGGATGGCCAGATTTTTATCCTCACTGCAGAGGAGGAAGAAGAGTGTCGAAATGACTGAGTATCAATTCCCCAGTTCCACCCACCTGAAACCATACTGTGTTCGCTCTCGCACCAGTCTTAAAAACAGCGCATTGTGTAGAATTGTCCTACGGTGAGATGACAGCATTGCAGATGAAGCCCAGCACGGTGAGAAAGCCAAACTGGAGGGTCTGTCTCAGACAGTGTAGGAGAAATGTCAGGGCTAAAAGGAAGATTTGAATTTTAGAAGCGGGGGATGAACGTACCCTCCTGGCTTGGATAATAGACCAATCAAACATTCATGAGTCCCTGTATCAACCTGCGTGGCAGAGTTTGCGCGGTTGACCTTAAAGGCGGTGCGGTACTCCGTCAGGGCTGCTCTGAGACAGATTTCTGTACACGACCTCACCGCCTCACAGCAAGCGACGACACCAAAAAACACAGACACGCCTGAGCACACAGGAACACACACACAGCCACTCACCAGAACATGTACTCCTGTGTGTATATGTGTGTGTGTGTGTTTGTGTTTCTGTGTTTGTGTGTGAAAAGGCCTTTAATTTGACATCTAGTTAAACCAATCCCCCTTCCTAAAAAAGCAATCTTGTTCCTTGATTGTCTTCCAGAACCCTGTGTCTGAAATCTGACTGCCATCTGGTTAGTGGGAAGTGAAAGAAAAAAGATATCTGGATGACTTTACAGGCACGTCATTTGTTTACTTCTCTTACCAGTGACAGGGCAAGTGCTGTTTTTTTTTTTTCTAAAATCAAACAAATTTAATAAAACCTTTTAAGGTATAACAAGCTTAAATTGTAGAACCAGGCCTTGTCCGGTCATTTGCACCACTGTGTCTGCTGCACACAAATCGAGTGTTTGGCGGTCGGTGGGAGCATGGCAACACTTAGGTGCACAAACTCTTCTTAAGTGAGCACAGACTCGAGCCTTTGATATAAGCGCAGAGGTCTAAAGTAAGTCCTGCTGTCCCAACAACTCAGTTGAGAGCATTGCCAACAGCTTAGTAATGCTGACAATTAGGATCCAAGAAGGATTGCGGCAGATCTTTCAGCTGAGAGGGCTTTGTCAACTGCATTAAAATCCAATCATCCACTGGCACCTCTGTCATGTACTTGTAACTTCCACTTCTTGGGTTTTACCATGAAACTCGTTCACCTCCGGCAGAAGTGACTGCAGTAAAGTGGATGAATCAAAGCAGAAGGGAATCGCTAACATTCAGAAGGCCTCTCGGTATTTAATTTCACTGATACATGATCAAGGTCAAGGTGTAGAAATGAAGAAAAATCCTGCGATGAAGATACTGAAGCTGCTGGACTGTGAGGTGACATCCTATTAAATCCTTCACGCTGAAGACATAAAATCTCTCTCATCAAACTGCACTTTGATCTACTCTACTTTGATATTTCAATAAGAAGCAGTGGAATGAAACTAATTTGATTAATACATTAACCATTTTGATTCATCATCTGATTAGAATGAAGACGAATTAAGCACACTGTCCTATCTCATGCACCATCTATGCATGTTGTTTCATGGCAATAATTACTGAGGGGCCTGCATATCAGTTTATCTGAAGCTCAAATTAATTTCAATCTCACCTTCTTGCATGAGACTGATTTAACTCCGTATCCCATTCAGCATTTGCTTCATATTATCTGGAAGTCAGGAAAATTGCATTGAGACACATACATTAGCGTTGGTTGAGTCGCAGTGAAGTTACCACGCTAAAAGCCGGCATTCATTTAGAAAGCACTTTAATAAGAAAACATGTCGACGTCAACCAGTTTTAGTCTGACATGACATCTGCCTTTTTTCATCATTTTAAAATGATGAGGTTAGTAAATTCCTCTCCGCTGAGCGTCCTCAGCATGTCTTTGATAATTCTGGGAATCCGCGATTTTCTGTTTGACCTTCGCCGAATATCCCATCGCACACTGACTCCCTATCAGTGCTTCCTGAGGTAATTCACTAGCTCAGTTTCACAGTTCATCGGCTTCCACAGCACAGACAAGCCCTCCAAACCTGTGAGACCAAAAACCTGTCAATTATTCTGAGACTCTGATTCTGTCACCAACTGTACCAATCAAAAGTTGATGATGACAGAGAGAGGCATTAAAACTGTGCAGGGACAATAGGATAGTGGCAAGGTCGGGAAGTATTAGATACCCTCGCAGTGATGACATCTCCTGCGGGCGTGATGTGAAATGTAAAACTACTGCAGAGGATCAAAGGGTGTCAGGGTGGACACAAGATTAAAATCTTTTCTCGGGACGTAACATAGACTCGTGGAGACATTACTCTGACCAACCGAGAAATGCTCCATTTTTTTTTAAAGTCATGACAAGGAGCAAATGGAGCAATGCTGCACAACAATGTGGGTCTCTGTACCTTCTCCACAAGGCTGAAAGAGCACAATATTCATCCTTACTGACAGTTAAATAATAGATGTACCAAAAAAAATGTAATTTTCCTTCTGAACTCCATCATGCTATGAACTATGAATTTGAAATTTGAAGAAAATGGATTGCACTGCCTGCATGTCACAAAGGAACACCAACATGAATGACAAGATGATATACATTTTCTGGGGCTGTATTTACACAGATTCATTGTGACGGTGGTTATGTCATATTAAGAGCCCTCATAAAAAATTTGTTGGAAAAAAAAAGGCTATATGATCATCCTTTTCTGCGGCAACAGGCAGCGAGTGTGATTGAGTAAGAAAAGATGCAAATTATATTGCTGTGTTTACAGTTGAACAAGGGTAAGTGAAGGTAGCTGGATGAAAGAAAACTCTCTTGTCTACCATATATTTATATTATTAATGTACCAATCTGTTTTGTGTTTTGGTCAGCATGTTAAAATATTAAGCACATTCTGTGTTTATCCGTCTCCCACCATGAACAGACTGTAAAAACAGAGCAAATAAAAATCTTTGTAATGCCAGATAGACTGGCAGCGTCACTGGGGGCTCGCACCCTGCAAAAATTATTCAATGCAGAGGCAGCTACACTGCAGTGCTGGGAGATATACCGCGCGGTCTCAAGAATCTGAAACACAATAAACGAACATGATCTCCAGCATGATCCCTGTACGCAACATATCATTCCTGATGTTCTGCACTGCATCTCTGGCAACAGGCCGGGAGCACAACATCCAAAATGTTGCCTCTCTCGAGTTTGGACACCAAAGACTGATGGGATTAGGAGTGTGTGGGCTGATAGGACTCTGCTCTGATGCTATCCCTCCGATATACATCATTATAGAGAGGGGAATCCCACAGGCGCTGGGATTAGCCCGCTAGATTTTCACTGCAGGTGATAAGGGAGAGAAGGAAAGGCTGGCAGAACTACACAACATAATGGGGAGATGGGAAAGCTGAGATAGGAGGGAGCCAGAGGACCGCACTGAATGGTGTAGCGCGTGTGGTAGGAAAAACAGAGCGCTCGAGTATGAGTAACTGTGAACAATAGCTACAGGGAAGGACAACTTTGAGATAGGTGCACATCACAGACTCCGTGGACGCAAATGCACACACCGCATTGTTCTGACTGGATGTTGAACTGCAGTAAAACCAAAGCAGATGTGATGGACCATTTTTATGCTTTCCACGATGCAGCTGAGATCCAGTCTCTCCAGATTTAGAACAAGGTGATGGGTGGAGCCAGAGGTTGGCGTGTGAAGTTCATGGAAGCGCCCACAGAACGCGTGGCTACATGCCAGTCGGTGTTAATGCATTGTAAATGAAGACTTTGTGGTGCAGCAGTGTCAATGCAGCTTTGATCCTCCGGCTGAACGTTCACCTCTTGGAGTCTCAGGAACTACACAGACCCAATAAAGACCAGTAAAATTCCCCTCTTTTAGCCACGGAGACATAGATAAACCATATGGAATAATCCCCACGTATAGCTCTGGCAAAGGCACCTCAGCTCTCTCTCGCTCACATATCAAACATGTATTCCCTCAGCCCTCCAAATCCCAGCTTAACCCTCAACCCGCAAAACCAGGCGGCTAGTTATCACCGCGGCTTTGACATTAGCATGCACGCCCTCTCTCATTTGGGAGATCTTCTTAAGAGTCAGGGATGATAAAAAGCTTTCCTCTCTACCGCTCTTCCGTTCCTGACTTTGACTCACCCTTCCTCTGCCTGGACCTGCCTGCCTCTAACTATGAGTTGGAGATGAAACGCTTCATTCTCTTTCTTTTCCTCCTCCTTTTCTATTATCATGCAGTGCTAGCACAGCCCCTGCTTGACATTTTTCTTTTCTTCTACACCCCTCCAGTCTCTCAGACTACACCTGCTGACACTTGAGAAACGACTGCTGTCCTATGCAGAAAAGCACCCTTATTCCACTGCTATTATATGCCAAGTCACCTTTACTTCTGCTCCTCATTGTCATTAATACAACCAATTCCTCGTGGCAGTTTCTTTTAATTACGAGATAAGTGGCTGTTGTGTATTAATAGAAATTTTTACGAGGTTGAGTGCCTCTGTGGACCCATAAAGTTGCATGTTACCCTGCAAACATGTAACTGTAAGAATAATAATTTGTGTCAGAGTGACCCTTCAATCAGCCGAGATATAATGAAACCACGGTAAACTGACTCGAGCATTGCTCACGGTCTAATTTGTCATCCCATCTTTAGAATTCTGCCCATCGTCTTTACATTACTCCAGAAAGCCAGGGGCTAAAAATATATTCCCACAACGTCAGTATAATACTTTGATAATGCAATTACACTGCTTCGTGGCTGAATGGGGAGGGCATAGGAACATGAAAGAAGGGTTGGAAGCATGAAGGGGTGCTGGAGCTATGGATTATGAGAGAACGTGATGATAAAATGAAATCATCAGACACTCAAGCGATTATGTTAATGAACTCATTCCGTATTCATCATAGGTTAATCGGCATGCAGCCGAGAGAGCAGTGGCATTTTCTTGAACACAGAAAGCTCTGATCGAGCAGGCACCAAGTTCCCTCACCTCTGAATGTATACGCCTGAGGCGGGGTTAAAGGTGAAGACACTGAAAATTAGACGTGACCAATTAAAGTAGTGGTAGTCATGGCAGTGTAAATAATATTGCACGTAAAAACCTTCTCTGATGCTTAACTAGTATCGGCCACACAAGTTTTCAAAGTGACCCCCGTGACCTTTGTTGTGTGGTCAGGTGATGGAGATGAGCAAAAACGTGAAAGGTCCTGTGGATTAGTGCCTCTGTGTTGGAAAGGGGAACTGCTCCAGGAGCCTCATCACACTGACAGCAGATTAGTGCTCCGCGGCGCCAGAGCAGACGGTGCAAGATTAACTTTGATGTGCGATTCCACACAGAGCAGCCGCTGGATATCAGCTTCCTCCACCAAATGGCCCCTTAACTCTGAGTTTGCAGCATGTGCATTCATGAGCCACAGTATCTAAAAATCTGCTTTTTAATGGCAGGCTACACTGTCACCAGATTTTGGACACATGAATGTGTGCTCCTGGTATTGCACCACAGTGAGGAAGCATTTACAAGCCCTTAAAATGAAGTATATCAATTTTAGGCCATTTAGGCCTTTATCGCTGTTATTTTCAAACTGAATAATGGGTTGAATGGTGAGTGTTCTGTTTAGATGAGGATCAGTTTCCTCACAATGAGAAGTACTTTTTAGCTTGTAAAAACAGTTGTATAAGGTTCTCTGTGAACCTCGAGGGGCTTTATCAAGTATAACCCCTGATTATGTCACAACCGTGTCATCAGGGTTATCTCTGCGTGGCTTTGGGGACCTCAAATTTAAGGATAAGGCCTGGAAGTGTGAAGTTTGAAAGAAGCAGAAAATCACCAGTCAGTAAGGATTTGTGCAAATGAAAAATGCTATCAAGATGCACTTTTGGGAATTGCAAATTAACTGTAATTGAATTCTTTTTCAATCTGTCTGTTGCAAGCCTCCCAACTGTATGACAATGCAATATTAAATGTAGTACCCCATTCATCTATCCACTGTTTAACTGAAAATGCCATCCATCACGTCTTTACCAACTCAAAACCCAAAGGTTATTTAATTTTCAATTACAGAAGACAAAGCAAAGGGGCACACTTGAGAAATTGAAACCCGTAAATGTTTTTATATCACAAACCGCTGAGCTCTGATGTCAACTGATCCATCTTCACAGAAAACTGAATTATTTGTTGGACTTAAAGCTCCAGAAAAAGCGAGTAAATGACCATGTATTGGGGTTGCTGTTACTATTTATGAAGTACAAAATGAGCTTTCATAACTGACGAACTTGCTAAAGCACAAATCTCTAACCTGTGGGCAAATTAATTTTACAACAAAAGATTAAAACACATGCACACAGACAGTACTAAAGGCGAGCAAATAATTTAATGCCCAGAATTTGTAGCAAAGGCAAAGGTCTCAGGATATGTTGAGGGAAACAATCAATTTTCCTGATGCTCAACAATAGAGAACTTTTAGATTCTGTTTGAACAGCAACTTTAAATTGTCTATATCAGCTGTTTTACACCAAACAGCTGCAGCTCCTTGTATTCAGGTTTGCTTCCTGTACTTACAAAGCTACACACACACATCCAGGATAGTCTTGGCTTTGTATGGGTAAGCAGATGAAGTACTATAAGTAGATGCAGAGCTCAATACAGAAATGGCCTCCGAGTATTTGTCAAGTGTTTTATATTCCTCGGAGTGTCTTTGAAACAAACATCAAGGTACAAATTCCAGCCGTTTAAAAAAAAAGACAGCTGCAAGTTCAAAGGGACACTTCAAAATCTCACAGTGAAACTGAGGGGAATAGCGGAGGTTGGATGAGACAGAAAGAGTGGCGAAGCGTAAAAATGTACTGAGCGCTCTCTCTCAGAGAGTGTGGACAGCAGCCAGGCTGGCGACAGCAGTGAGCCCAGATAACAGCGAGTACCAGGAACCAGCGAGAACCTGTAGGGAAGTATTGCGAAGAGCTGCATCTCCACTAACAGCTGCTGACTGGCCCCTGGGGCAGCGCAGAGCTACGAGCTGCAGCCATATCTACCATCACCCCCACCTGCACCACGCTACTTCACGCGCATGGGGACATCATTACTTTTCCCATTTCACTCCACGAGACTTCTCCTGTCAAATCAAAAAAATGACACGAAAAATAATAACTTAGAGCTGCGGCCTGACCAACAACAACACAACCAAAAGGTCATTTTGCCAGTGAAAATTGGTCTTACGTCCGCACAATCTATCAGTCATCAATGGGTTTATTGCGATGTCTGCTTTCTCTGTAGGTGCAGCTGACACCTGAATTAAACTGACCCTGGGCCAGTGTGTACTTAATGACACAACTCCCATTATTTATAGCTTCAACATCTTTGTCACCGCAGAGGACAGTCCTCCTGATGCATAATGATGTTAAAACTCTGAGGACAGGCACAGTAACTGGTCTCACCACAGACTCCACATTTGAATGTAGCGTTAACAATCGTGACTGAATGAAGGTTATTCATTTTAATCACACTACAGCACGCCCTTCCTTCTACTATCCCAGGGGGTTGCTATATTTAAGCACTTTTTCATTTCTTCTCCTTTTTTTGGTCTTGGCTGATGGCAAGGCAATTGCTTTGTGGGACGTCTGCCCTTGAAGAATCTGACAACAGAAGGAGATATTTATACATACTGTAGATGTGGAGTGAGCGAACTGTATCATGTTCAGTGCCTTCTTCTCTCACCGTGTAGTGTTAAGAAATCAAATCACAGCCTCCCCACCCTCCTTTTAGCTTTTATTTCTCTCTCTTTTTTTTCATGTTTCCCCTCCAACACAAGAGATGTTGGTTTTGTACCTGCACTGTAAGATTAGCTGTCTGTCCTGAGGGAGAGAGGAAGAGTTGGAACGTTCATCTCCCATTTTTCCCATTCATTCGCCCGCTTTCTAATTGGACTTCTCCATCTGTTGAGGTCTACAAATTGTCTTCTGGGGATGCTACAGCTAAAACATCCTATCAAACACACAAATGCATCAGGGACACTCTTCTTGGAGCTCTGCCATACCAGACACTGAAAGAGTAGTCTGTGTGTGTGTGTATGTGCGCGTGTGTGTGTGTGCACCTGTGTGATGTATAATCAGAAGTCCAGCAGCATACAGCCTGGAGATAAGTAGATATACAGCATGCACTGAACTCTCATTTGAAGCTGGCAGAATTGGCTGCTTGGGAAATTAATCTATCTACCACACAGCAGATCTGTCGGGAGGGAGTGACATTCTTTAATAAGAATTATTTCACAAGATGACAATGTTGATGGCTGCCTGAAACACAGTGTCAGTAGTATTGACTGTATGTCACCTGCGCATCTAATAAATGTTTCTCCTCTGCAATCTCCAAAGATGTTGAGCAAACACAATTTAATCCCCCTCCTCTCCCCCAGAAAAGACAAACTTTTTGGACTCTTTTCCAGTTTTCACTTGGAGCTGTTAATGATATGGGAAATTGTGTTCCTCATGCTTGTCACTCTTTACATCCCATTGACTGGGAGTTGAATACTCAGGAGCGAGCAGTGGGACGTGTGACAGAGTATTTGTGGTGATGATTACAGCCCATTAACTTTGATGAATGCCATTTCATAGAAAAGACGATGGGAGTTGGAACAACAGCAGCGTAGCTTGTTTTCTGTCACCAACATGTGTACACAAAATTCTGGAGAAGTAAAAGTGTAGTAAAGTCCATGCAAAATTGATTTTTGGATCCGAATGCCACCGCTTCACCTTTGGAGGTAATTGAATGTCAAATTAGAGAGGCTGATACAGGCTCTCTCTGGATGCTCCCACATGATTCCCCTGTGTGACCTCCAGAGGACAGCGAGGACCAGAGCATCGAACATCACCACACATGTCACCAGCAGATACATCAGGAATGTAAATGGTGCGAGTGTGTCAAATGTGTGTCCGTGCATGCACGAATGAGTCTGTATGTGCAAGTAAATGAGACTAAGCTTGATCTGAAATTGATTGGAGTGCCCCCCTTTATTAAAGTTACCTGTCCTGACAGCTTTTTTTTTTTCGCTGCGTTTCTCACTTCGCTTGTCTTTGCCTTTTGGCCTTAGTCAAAATGAGACACATTCGGGTTGTCTGTGGCCGCTGTGTAAAGATAAAGGCCATGTATGCCAGAAATCTAACTCTTAAGCTCCTCCACAGGGATTACGGACAATTGGCTAAGCGGAGAAATACAAATAATAATCAACTGTTTACGGTTTTCCACTAATACCTTGAAAAAGAGGCGAAAATCCCCACATGGAAATGCAATCCTTAAGCAGTTAAGATACTCCTCTATAGGACACCTGCAGTGAGACACACAGGCAGGAAATCCTCTAAATGGGAGCTGAAGGCACACTACAGTAACACCCAGACAAGCAGAACAATCTAAAGCAGCTATCATCTATTCCCTTTCAAATAAAGCTTTTAAACTGTTGCCATTTTAAGTCAATGAAATCCAACCACTGTACCATCAAAAGGCATTGACAAGAGAGGATTAGAATTTGTCATTTTGATTTTACCCTGAACTTTAATGTACTTACCTGGTGTGACCTTGTAAATTGGTAGCCTAACTTACACCCTGGGCCTTGTATTGAAAATGTGAAAAATAAAAAAATTAATGCAACTACAGGTGTGGATGGTATGGTCAATAGTACTCTGTTTGTTTACTTAAGTAAAAATAGTAAAAACTAAAGTTCATAGTGGTTCCTTTCACATCTTATTTGTATTGTTAACAGTAAATCACTGGATTCTTATTTTTGGTGCAGTGCTATGCAGTATTGTAATGCTGCTGGTCATGTGTGGGTAATTGTGGCATATTTCATATACTGCTGGATGCTTTAATCTGCAACAGCCCATTATGTTTTATGTCTTAATTGTATGTTTCATACTGAAAATCCATAATAATTAGTAGTAATAGCTGTCAAATCATTTTGGCTTGAAAGCAGCATAAAATGGAGAATTACCTCCAAATTGTACTTGAGGTTAATGCTTGAAATTTTCCACCAGACTGTTACATGAAATATAAGTATATGTCTCATGTGAAGTTACAGCGCAGTTGCAGCAAACTGTCTTGACCTGCCAGCGTCCTCCCTGCAGCACCACAGTGGGCGTCACAGGTGACACATTAGCGGAGGAACACCAGCCTCCTGCACGGGTGCTTTGAATAAAGCTCAGCAGAATGATTAATACTTCAGTAAAAATGAGAATAACTCAACACAATACCCTGAGATATAAAAAGTGCAGAAGAACACATTTCTCTAACAAGACACCTTTCAACAGTGATGTCAAAACAATCTGTGATAGCACCATCTGATGTGATGTTAATTCAGACTGATATTATAGAAAGAAGACATCTTTTCTGTGATGAGTAATATAGTCAAAAAAGCAACAATATATGATACAATGTAATTTTGTTGCACAGATATGAAGCCTTGAAGAGATTGTGCAGAAACTGTGATGATTCAGCTAAATGCTCACATCAGTATACTAACATGCTAACACCAGTAATGCTAACATATTGGAGTTATAATAGCCTATTGCAAAGGTCGTTACTTTAGTGTAGTGTGCTAGCATGCTGATATTTTTTGGGGGAGGGGGTTGTTTTTTTGCTGGTATTTTGCCAGTGCACCAAAGTACAGAACAAATTAAAATATTGATCCACTGATGGCTCTAGATGAAAAGTCAGAGCATCACCAAAGTTATTACATGTCATCCTCTGGGAAACATAAACGTCTGTATGAAACTGGTTGTTGTGATATTTCTGTCTGGACCAAAGTGGTGGACTGACTGATAGATTGGCTCCTGAAACCAGCCCAGTAAAGTGGCCGCTGGCTGTTTATGCAGAAAGCTGGAAGAAAAGAATGGTTTATCACAGCGGGATGATAAATTATACTGAAATACAGACGAGAGACAGACACTGATATGTGCTGCCATCCACCTGTCATGTAACTGCCTCAAATTTACAGTGGGTGGGCACAATAAAACCATCATCACCGTTTCCCTTTTGTGAAGATTTAATGCTCAGTTCTTGAGTTTGCGACAATAAAGTGTTGATTTAACACTGCGTTAATTTTCTTAGACCACAGTTTGGAGTAATTTAATTGCATTGTAGTGTTAAGTGTGACTAAAATTTTGATAAGAATAACAAACACCCTCTGACACACATTCGCACACACTCAAAAAGAATTTTACAAACACAAAAAAACAATTCGATAGTTGCAAGCTGGTACTTACTGCAGAACTATTGTATTGGAATAGGCTGCAGTGCATTTATTTTTTGTCTACACAGCCTTAGAGTAGCTATTCAGTCGCAAATGGTGGTTAGATTTTATCTATTTATGCTATATATCTTCAAAGAATCTTGCACTTGTGTTAGATCAGCTGAGCTGATCAGCTGAAGGTGTCTGAAGGTCTGAACTTGACAGAAAATAATGGTGCTGTAGGATGACCACTTAGTATGTCATCAATCCATGTGCGCCTGCATGGAGACAGTTACAGAAGAGGAAAATATTAAGATTGTGGTGATGACACACCTGTACATGAGAAATTAGTTTAAGGTGAAAGAGAAAAATAAAGCCCTGGAGCACATGCCCTGTTTAGTTTCTGTTTGACCATACGGCCTACATTAGGTGATATATTTAGCTATTTATAGAAGCTGGGGCAGGCAGGAAACAGCTGCCATGTGTCAGGGTGACAGGCTGACATCCCTCATCTCAGCAGGACCTCCCTGCCAGGCAGACAGGAGGAAGCTCTTTATACCTAAACTGAAATGGGCCTCTTATCATTCATACTGCATACAGGAACTAATAATCTATGGAGCCTGTGGCAAAGATTCAACAATGAAATTGGGTTAACAGCGGCTAGTATGGGCAGCGTGATTCAAAGCCCACACTTGTGAGCTTTACAGAGCTCTGTGTTCTTTTATTTTTTACAGCGCACGCTGAGGATTTCATTCAAGTGGGATCAGTATTGATCATGAGAAGCTTTTATTGTGGCATCCTGGCACTGTAAACTGGCACCAGATTCCTCAGCTCTGACAAAAAAAAAAAAAAAATGGCGATGGTACGTGAACAGCAAACCTAGGCTTTAAGCTGACAAACAGGCTGAATCAATATTCATGACTTCGCCATGAATCTGCTTGTGTTCAGGTGTTATGAATGGGTGTACACAAAGTTTCAATTAATGTGTTAGCATCAAAGTTTCATTGTTCCCTCTGAAACTGATGACAAGCTCTGCCTTCTGTTTGTCTCCAGAACATAAAAGCCTGTATTGATTCCAATGCTCTCTCAGGATACAAGACAGTAAATGGTGTTAACATAACACACTGTTATACGATAAAAGTCTGTCACTGTGAAATGCATGTAGGCTACACAGCATTTAAAAGTAGGTACTTGAGAAACTAGGGTAACTGTCAAGGTACTGGATTTCTCTCATTTCACCCCAGTTAATATTTTGCTGAGAGGCTTTAAAATGAGCCCAGCTTTCTAAGGTGATATCCTATCACTGTTCAAATGAGGTGTCATTGCAGCACAAGTCAGATCACACTTTGAATTCTTTTGTTTCTGTTTCGTGCGCAAAGCAGACTGATGATTGCTGTTAGCTATAATCTCTGAATCTCGACTGATCACAGATGTTGGCTTGTTGGCTGAGGGGTGTTTTTGATAAAGAGACAAATGTCAGGGGGAGGGATACTCACACTCTGGCATTATAAAAGCTGGCACCATTTCAAGATATCGTGTTTGCTATGCTGTCCCATGCGCCTCTGAGAAATAATCGGCACAAAGAGCAACACCCCCCTCCAAACTCTTTACAGTGATGGGTGCGACTATCAACACCTTTCTCGCAACTTTTTTCGCCGCGTGTCTGGGCAGTGAAGCTGGGCTCTGGGGTCAAGAAGCGGGCAAAGGCCGGTTTGGGTGTTGTGGGTATAATGAATAGCACCTCGGTGTTTACCATAGTGACAGTGGCATCTAAAAATAACAGAACAACTGTTTCTTCCTCAAGCAGCCGTCATTACATCCCAGTGCAGGCAGTACTGTAATGTTCACACAGACATAGCAGACAGTGTTATAGCTCACCATGAAAAATACACACAACTTGTGTTTTGTGTGCTGATTACCTGAGGAGCTACACAAAAGTAACAAGGCCATTGAATTGCATATTTCAACTTCTACAGTTTATTACAGTGACTTGGTTCACAATGCTAATGAGACCATGTGGGTCATATTACTTAATGAATTCCTTTGTTGTTTCAACCCTATATAGAGCTGATAATTACTTTGATAACCTTACAGTAAAACCCTGACCATAAAATTCAAACAAGTGAGCAGTGGTAACTGTTTTTCTCCAGGGGAAACTTTTAATGTTCTCCAGAAAAAAGCCAAATGTGAAAATGTTGTATTGAAGGTGAGAGCTACTATAAAGCTACAATAAAAGGACAAGAGGACATGAGTTCACACTCATGGACTATAGAAAAAAAACCCTTGAAGATTCTTTCAGAATAATGAAACACAATGCCTCAGGAAAACCTCTGCATTTTGAGGTGCTTATTGGCGTTTGAAAAGGTAGATGAGAATTTTTTTTCCAGTATTCAGAAACAAATATGCTATTTATTGAGAATTGGTTTAAGAATAATAGAAGCATTTTCTCTGATACGGTTTTTTATTTTTTATTCACAACAACTTAATTTGTTGTCTTTGAAGTGACAATGCTACAATTACAGTTTGGTTAGGTTTGGGGACAAAAACAACTTGACTATGAAAAGATTTTTTGTTTGAAAAAATGGTTTTGAAAAGATTACTATTTTGTATGATGGTGGCCATTGTTTAAAAAGACTGATACCCTGTCTTTATTTACCCTGGTATAAAGACTGGAAACGTGTTGAAACTGCACCTGGCTCTGGCTCACCGTACAAAATCTGCACACCAGCTCCTACAAGCTGAGTAATTAACAGGTTATTACATTTTTTCCTTCTGTAATGTTTCAAAACCCATACTGTGAAAATGACACATTGTGGCTTTATGGTGTTTTCCTGGCAAGACAGAGATAAAACAACTGCACAAAGAAAAACACAAGTGAACCGAGGAAACACTTTTATCGTGTTGGCACATAGAGAAAAAAACAGGCAAACAAATAGAAGACATTCAGATGAAGAAACCCATTGATTTGAAAACACACACAAAAATGTATAAATCTTATAAAGGATGGATATTACTACTTACTAACTCTGAGACTTGTTTTGGTATCAATACTTGCATCAGTGAGATCAATACAAAAAGAAAATGGAATAAACAGTCTGTGTTAGACTCTTTGTTTCTCTGCTGTTGTTGTGTTCATCCATTTGTAATCACTGTTCATTCAAAAAAGACACAATGTAATTTTTTGTTATTCACCATTAAAAAATGCAAGTTGTTAATGTATTAATTAAATGACATGTGTGATGTTGGTGATGATAAAAATATATATTCACCTCATAAATCATGACACATTCACCTCTGTTATTACCACCATCTTCATAATAAAAGGTCTTTGACTGACGTGGTGATCCAGGTCAGGTAATACATCGTGTCAAATCAAAAACAAATTTTGCAGTGTTGCACACATCTCAGAGCATCTCTTGGTCTCTTGAATATATTTTTGTCAAACACATTTTTATCGATCCTGGCTTGATAACTGAATTGATCTAATGCTAAGCACAGTGTAAACCAGAGGACTAAACCCACAGAGGATCCATTGAGAATCCATCCGTTGCTGTACATTTCAACAAAGTGATGAGGAGGCATTATGTGCGTCTGCATACCAATCTCCATGACCAGACAAACCATTTTCATCTGTATGTAAATGCTGAGTATGTAAATAAGCTGTGCAGCACTAGAGAAGGAGATAGCTGTTGGACTCGGGTTTATCATTCGCACACTGTTTGATCCACTGATCTTGCAGCATACATTTTACATCCGGTATCTTTTACAACATATCAACTTTCAAGATAGCACGCAGTCACGTAATAGGCAATATTGCCTTATTTCATTCATTCACTCAAGCTAGGTCGGGGTTTCTGGGCTGTTAGATTGGATGGAAGTGGAGCCAGGCAGAGCAAATGCTTTCTAACAACAATGAAATCGAGGTGATGTGTTTTCTCACATATCTCCTTATTTCCTAATGCAATGATGCTGCATTCATTCGGAGTAACTTTAATCTTGTTCTGGAAAATTCCATTAATCTTTGGCGTTGCTCACAATACAAAGAGGAAGATAAAAATGCTGAGCGGTGGAAAAGACACTGGTGCCATATTTTACATCCTCACACTACGTTACCCAGGCCCAAGTGCAGAACATGCTAGTCTATTTCCCTGCTTAATGCAGCACATTCAAAGTGAATTAATGAAAATCTCCCGCGTGGAATGAGTGTTATTGGTGCTGCCTCGAAGACGGGTTGTCAAAGAAATCGAATCAAATGGGAGGACAGCCATTTTGTCCTTGCCATATAGATTATTTATCAATCTGACCATCCGCAGTGACGCATGCCTGCTTTTAGAGTCAGTTCACATACACAGTAACCTCACATCAACCTGCCAGCTGGCCATAATCTGTTTTTCAGTTCAGGGTTGACTGACCGCAGATACATGGTCTCTCACATTGTATTTGTAAGTTGAAAAAAAAACCCACATCTAGCATAATGAAAACGTAATTCAAGGTGCAAGTGAATATGTTTGAAGTTTCTACCTATGAAAGTACAAAAATATGATGTAATAAATCAGTAATACGTGAATGCCCATTAAATGTTAATCAATCATTCAACTCACACCTTCACAACACCCTTTTAAATCTCTAACTGCCAGCGTGAAACTGCTTCAGAAAACAAAGAGGATAAAGAAAATGCAGGGGCTGCGTATTTTCAATTTAGCAGAAAAAAGAGCATCTCTGCCTTTTTTTTTTTTTTTTTTTTTACAGTTTCTGTCTTTAACAATGATCTTAATCTCCTCTGAAGAAGGCTGCCTGTTACCGCCCCTCGCTCTCACTCCTCCATTTCACAGTCATTTGCATGGGCAGAAAGGAGCTCGTACAGAACACATTTCAGTGCCAGGTTCCTCTCATTAAGTCACCTGTCACTTCAGGACCATTATACCAGCCTCGTATTAGCATAACCTCTCCTACCCAATAAAGCACCTGGAGGGGCTGTGTGAGCCTACAGGCTGATGGCAGCCTACACATCTCACATTAGCCACTTCTGTTTTACACCGTAATACATCACATCGCTCATAATGGATTGCTGATTTTCATAATGTGCATAACGTACACAATGCCAAGTGGTGTAATGTATTCTACTGAACACAAAAATTACACCCATTGCACTACATAATCAAACACACCAAATGTTCTCGCTGACTGTCGTGCTCGGTAGAAAAAAAAAAGAGTGAAAATTCTCTGCATTGCCTGCCAGGGGCACGGTAACTTATCCAACCACATGAGTACTATATCATCAAGAATGCATTTGTTATCTCTTGGGTACAGATACAGTTAAAGGCCCTCCAGATTGTTCCTGTACATTTCAATTACATTTGACATGCAGCGCAGGGTTTGGACTTCAAAAAGCTTTGCTCTGCACCACATCCAACCATGAAGTTGAGGCTTTACATTGTGGGCTTTGATTGCCATAGAGCTGAGGTGTCAAAACTGGCAAGCATGATAATGGTTATACTTCTGGTGGTTTATGGGCCCTACGGTGACCCTCGTGTCTGTTAACCTTGCATCCTCTGTCTTATAAATCCTATCTGAAGAGGTTTATAGGGCTCACTTGTCAAGCCTTTCCCGTTGTATTTGCTGGGTGGAGCTGCACCACAGACGAATGACATGGTGATAAATTCTGCCTCTGTTGAGCGACTACTTTGTACAGGCGTGTCTGTTGCGCCGCAGGACAATGCACAAAGTAAAAGTTGCAACAAATCAGTAATTAGAACAATCGCTCCCCCACAACATTATCTCCAGGCGCTATCTGAACGAAGGACATTGAAGTGTAGACATGGGAGTAAAAAAGCGTTTGAAAAGAGCTTGTTTGTGTCAGGAGCTGAGACCTATCATGTCTATCAAAGGTAATGTCTGTCTGTGTCCGGAGGAACGTGTGTGCCTCTATGCCAGACTAAACCCTGTCCTCCTCACTCCTCTTCCCCTGTGGGTTGCGCTTGACTTCCACCGTTTTCACAGCTGCTCTCAGCAGTGCACTCCATTACACCTTAAATCACTTAAAAGATCTGAAGCACCAAAAACTCCCTCTGCAGCTAATTCACCCTGACCGTGTGGATCATCTAGAGAAAATAAGAGCAAGAAAACACTGCAACATCTGATTCCAGCCTAATAAACTGCACTGCTATCTCTATATTGGAATCTATTGCCGTCTTAAACTGACAATATTAAATCAAGTCACAAAATTATACTCTCAGAGACTTCAGTATGGTTTTTCAAAGATCCTGCAAAGCATAATACCACTGATAAAAATCTCATATTTTACACCCAGTCACCCATTTTTTGAAGATCTTGGCAGAGGCATTCTGACAGAGGCAGCTTCCTCTTTGTTGGGTATCCGAAAGCAGCCACAGAGATTAGGCTCAATAAATAAGGAGGGATAAGTGGGTCTTGTCCTGTGTTTGGTGGCACAGAGCAGTAGACACACAGAGGCATGACACGCAGCTGCACAGTGCTATTGATTCTCCGCTGGTCTCCAGGCACCCTTCCCTTTCATTCAGGCTGCCTGCCAAGTGCCTCTGAACAGGAGCCCCTGCTCTCCCAATGTCTGCACGTCTGCTTAAGCACAATCAATGGCCCATCAGCAGGGGAGAGAACGCACGCCACTGTCTTTACTTCCACAGGGTGTGAGTCAGGGAAATTGAAAATATATGTAGTGGAAAGGCATCATGATACCATGCAGGCATAAAGCATCATTGACTATCAGAATGAAATCAAATGCTTTCAAAGGCTTCAAATGGAGGTTCCAGCCAGTGGCGCCCCTGCTAGTCTTTAAAGAGCTTATTTGCCACTGAATGAAAAGCCTGCCCCATTCACATCAGTCTAAATAACTTATTTGTTAGACGTAGATCAATTTTTGTGCACGCTGGGCTCTGAAACAAACCATCAGACTACCTCATTTCCCCTGATCAGATAAGCATTTGAAGGTTACTGGAGGAGAGTACAACAGATATTCTCCTTAGTCCGGTGTATCGGTAAACACTGACAACCATGATTCAGCTCCGCAGGCTCGTATGAGACATGTTTTTTAAAAGCACACCTCAAGACAATGATGGATCGTGAGAAGGGACCGACTTTGTCTTTCAGTGATGGGTATTCAGCCTCTCCACCGGTGGTCCACTATGCAGCATTCTGCACCACTGTGAGGCTTCAGTTCAGGTTGCAAATCTGTCAGCGGGGCTGTCATGGTTCACAATGGAGTGACAGAGACGTCCCCATTACCAAGGACGTTTCAGTTTTGTTCTCACACGGCAAAACATCTTTTTCAAATCCATCTTGAGCAACACAAAGGGGACTCCGAGCTGAATGCAGCAATATCTTTGTTGCTCCCCAAAGATAAATAATGTACCCTCTTACACAACTCATCTTTCATCTGCGCTTTGAATCTAAATGGAAAGCACGGCTGATGCAGCACTGCGTTTGAGGTGGCAGCTTCACTCACTAGATCATGCATATCACTAATTATGCTCTCATTGGTTATTTCGAGGGTGAGTGGTAGTTTGACTGGCATTAACAGAGCACAGTGGGAAGAGTTTTATGCCATCAAGGAGACAGGAAATCCACCAAGTCAGTGTCACCCCCACCATGAGAGCAGATAGCGAGAAGATGGCATGACAGCAGATATTCCAAATCATAATAACAATGCTTATAACAATAATAATGATGAGAACACATCCTGCCTGCAGAGCCTGCAGAGGTGCTGAGAGGCTGCATCAATGCAGATGTGAGGACAGACAAAAACAAGAAGGATTGTTGGATCAGTGGTCTGCATTGTGAGCATCCCTGCATCAGCTGCACCAAAAATAACACAGAAGGGAACACATTTAAACTCTGTATTCATATTATTAATCTTATTATTATGCCAGACACATCTCAAGCACACACTTGCACACATGTTGCCATTCACTCATACACACCTGCAGACACACAGGCGGGCACAGACACACACAAGTACAAACAGCCAGTGGCAATTTGTTTTGCTGTGTTTGATCTGTGATGCTGCGAGTTTAAGATCAAAAACATTATTTCAACAGGACCTCATTTCTGTGTCATCAGTGAGGAGGAGGGCGCGAGGACTAACACTGGCTGAGTGACTGTGCTCAACCTCATAGGTGCAGCAGAGAGTGAAGAAGCAACCGGTATATTTTTTTACACACAAATTCATAAAGCGCTGATTATGAATTCCTGCTGCGTAAACTCCACAATTAGTCTATGTATGTGAACAGATTTTTTTTTAAACTAAAGGCAGACAAATTGCCTCAGTGAGTAAAGTTTTTCAGCACGTCGTTGCAGAGGGCTGCGCTGGAGTGAATAATGGTAATAATAACAACAATAATAATAACCCACACCGAACAGCTGAGCGGTTGAGTGCGCTCATCAATACAAATTAATTTGATGTAATCGTCTTAACCGAGTTTAATTATTTTATGCTACATCAGCACATAGTACAGCTGACGTTGTTCGTGAGCATAAAATTAGTCTTCAAATATTTACTGTACCTCGGTGAAAGGAAGAGAGAGAGGAGCTGAGAGAGGATGAATGAGAGGCACAGAGGAGGCAGTGCAGGGAGAGGAAAGGTGTGTGTGTGTGTGTGTGTGTGCGTGTGTGTGTGTGTGTGTGTGTGTAGCCTATACATTTTGTAAACTACTTTGGCTTTAATTTAATCACTGCACTTGCATCAAGTTGGCTTGTAAATGCGGTATATGGGATCTTGGCCAGTTAGGAGCCTCCTATTGTTCCTAAAAGATCTCAGGAAAGTGGATTTAAAAAAACAAATTATAAAAAAACTCAGATTGTTCATTGCGGTAACCTCTCCAAACCAGCGCATCCAGTAAAGACCCTCGAAAACTGGCAGGGACAAGCCCAACCTTCATTACGCGCCACAGTGCTTGTGAGGCTCATTGATAGGCAGTGAACCACTCACAGCAGCTTCTATAAAGCAGCTCGTTCCTGACCTCTGATTGGCTGAGCAGGTCTCGAGGCCGTTAATATGCCAAATAAATGCACACCTGTGGCCAGCAATGAGCAAACAATGTGCGCAGATGAGTATACACATTGGAACTGCTCCTAAAGAAAGAGGAAATGGCTAAAATATATTTATTTATTTGGAGTATTTTTTTAATTAAGCAATTAAGAACATTTCCCTGCAATGTTCAGTATAAATATGGATGTTTAATAGCGGCAATAACCCAGCAGAGGCGGTGATTTATGGCATGTTGAAACAGCTTTAAGGTTTTTTATGGACTCGTGCAGCCACCTACCCCAGTGTTGTCATGGTGACAATGGTGTACCAAAACGCTGCGGGGATACTGGTGAACTTGCTGGCTGGGGAGCCTTTCTCTGCATAAAACATGACCGTTGCAAAAATAATGATAGCCATGGTGAGAGAGAAGAGAAGGAAGCCCAGCTCAGAGGCGCAGCTCTTTAAGGTGTAGCCCAGGATGCGCAGACCGGCGGAGTGCCGGGAGAACTTGAAAATCCGAAAGACCCGGAAGACTCTAAGCGTGACGAAAGCACCGCTCACCTGGTCATTGTCGGTCATGACCAGGCCGATGTAGTAAGGCATGATGGCGACCACATCAATGACGCTCATCACACTTTTCATAAACTTGTAGCGGCTGGGTGCTGCTATTAAACGGAGGAGATACTCGACTGTGAAGATCATGACGCACGCAGTGTCTAAACAAAAGAAGGCCAGTGCGTAACGGTCTCCACAGGAAACCTCCTTTGACCTGTTGGGCAGAGTCCCACACGGCACCGTCTCCACCACGTTGGCCATCACTGATATGGCAATGAAGAATCCTGTGACATAGTAGAAGACCAGAGCTAAGGTGCTGGTGTGAGGGTTTTCAAAAGCCCGCCACAGGTACTCCCGGAACGTCAGGTTCACTGGCGTGACGTCATTGTTCATGTCCATCTCCTCGTCATCTTGAAGCCTCTCCGCATTTTCGCGCCTCCGGTCTTTGTACTCCTCGTAACAGCAGTCCCCAATGATCTCGGGTATTATGCCAAAGAAAGCGAGCTCCTCGTCGTACGCCGATATGCACTCTTGGCGCGGATAGTGTAGTTTCCCCGTGCGGTAAAAATTGAGGATGTGTCTGAAGATGTCGGGGTCACGGTCGAAAAAGTATTCATTTGTCTCCTCGTGGAAAAAGAAGTCTCTCTCCGTGCTCCCCAGCAAAGTGTCCGGGTACCTCTCCAAAGTGGTTCGCCACGTCTGAAACTTGGTCCCACTCACGTTGAGGATGATGAGTCCGTCCTGGGCTTTCCTCTTGTCTTGAGGAGGGATGGGCATCGGGGTGCTGGCCACGGGCATCCATCCTATGGCCGCCGCTCGGGCGAAGGGAAGCCATGCCGCTACACCTGCTGCCATGCTGACCTATAGTGTTTAATACGACCCTGCTCCGGTTATCACAGTGCTACGGCTCAGAGATGAATTGCATCTGCAGGAAGAACAGCAGATAGAGACACTGATGGTTATAGGTTTCTGTTGCACCTCTGCTTAACACAATGTGATAAGAAAAACGCACAAGCCTATTTACTTATACTGATACTGCGCATAGCACTGTTGAGTATCACTCTCAAGCCGTATCCACAGTGTAAGTGTTCAGTTATGGAAGCCTACTTTGCGGCAGAATATGAATTGGATATCGAAATCGTCAGGCATCAAATACCATGCACGAGGTTCTTTTTTTCAATGAAAATAAAAGTAAAAGAAAAACACCCACCTTAGAGAAGGTTGCTCTTTAAACTGCATCCACGGTGAGTTCAATAAAATACCTATCCTCGGAAGAGAATACTTGCGATTCCGCCACCCATCTATTTGTCACTGCAGCCAGACGATGGAGGAAAAAACAGTACAATAACGTCGCATCAACAAGTTATTCAAGCGGCAGTTTCACAGCAGAGAGCGGTCATTTGTCCGAGCGCGATCCTTCCTTTTTCCCCCTCTCTCTCCTCTTATCATCCGCAAGGCTCATGTGCATAGGTTTTTTTCCTCCCGTTGCAGCTACTCCTCAATAAACTCCTGTTCCTCTCGTCGACTGCAAGACCACCCTCCCCCTTCCTCACCGCCGAGCCCCGACTGTGGAGAGAGGAGAGAAAATCGTATGCAGAGAGAGGAGTGGTCCTATCTGCACCCAGAAATTCCTCTGCTGCTTCACTGTGGGGGGAACTAATCAATGCGTAATGGTAGTCTAAGTAGGCGGCATCTCCAAAACCTCAAGTTAACGCTTTTGCTTGTCTGTTTCCTACCGTTACCCACCATGGACTTACCACAACTGTATATTACCTGGTATATAAAGCCGTTAACATCATGAAATATTTCAAATAAGGTGACTTTTTTTCTGTTGAGATTGTAGTGAAACTGGGCTTTCTGGACACAATGACGCGCGAAGTCATTTGAAGTTGCCCGCCGCAATTGCTTTGAAAATGTCCCATATTTTCAAAATAAAGAGGGAAAAAGTCAGACAGCAGTCAGTTTCAGGAGTTTAGACCCACATGTTTTGGTTATGCACATTATGCTATCTGGTTGTTCTCGAAATGTATTGACTGCAATACTTGTGCTTATTAGTTTGTCTGTTTTTTCTAAATAAAAATGAAAATACGGTTTCAGGTGTGCAACAAATCATGATCGATATCATTTCTTGGATTGCATTGTTTTGTAATGCTTTTGAACGGAGTTACACAGCTTAAAAGGTCACCATCATTGGGCTACACCGCTCCACTGACATTTTCCAAAATAACCATAATCAATGAAATGTCTCTTGTGCTCCATAACGCAACAACACTGGCATCTCCGAGGGGATCCGAGACAGCTGTGTCCACTGTGAAGCATGTGTTGCGGCGTGGTCCATATTTGGCTTCAGATCCACGCATTGGGCTCGTTCCCACTGAGCTTTGCACACGCTGAGGTGCTGTTTTAACCCTTTTTTTGTGTTTCAGCACCATGGACAGCAGCTGAGCTTTCAACACCGCAGCAGAAGTGGGTTTTCTCGTGCCTCTGTATGCTGCGCAGGTTACAGATTTCAGACGTGTTTTACACTGCAGTCACATAGCTGTGGATCTTCTCCAGCTTCAGCTGAGCGCACGGGGGGGTTCAGAGTCATGCTTAAGTACACACAGATACCGAGCTTCTTAGAAACGGATGGTCAGTCGAGATGAGGTGCAGATTCCTTCCCTTTAGAAAATTTACTGCAGCTGTTGCTCTTACCCAAAGTACTGTAATTTGCAACAAATGAGTAGGAAGGGCCTGGCTGTCTCGCCCAAGGACAGTTTGACAGTATAAGTGGCTGCTGATGGACACATTAGATGTTGCACCAGTTAGACCTGTGGCCTTTTTGCTTTCCAGCTCTTCAGCCAGTGCACTACATTCACACCCAGCCCGCGGTCCCCTCTGGCTCAGCGCCGAGTTTTTGTAGGATGAATGCACAGGACTGTCAGAAGTCCCATTAGTGTATGCTGAGCATGTCAGAGCACACTCAGTGTTCAGTTTGAGCAGTCAGGCCCAGGGGCTATGTATTCATCAGGGCATTTAAATATTCCAGCGGTTGCCAAATGGCACCAAACGCAGACATCCCAGCTGAGTTGCATGCCAGACTAGCTGCAAGCTTGTCAGAGCACAGATAGCCACTGTGTTTTCAGTTAAAAGGTATGGAAAGTGGTTATTTAGAATTTACAGATCTTGTAATTTAATATCTGACATTTGCCACAAAAGGTACTTGCTTTGTTAAAAAAAATATGGAGTGGTGTGATGAGGGGCATATTTTTATATTTGATATTATTTTATCTTTCATTTTTCACAAATTCATTTGTCTTTGGTTCTGCAAATTACAATTACTAGATGGCTCTTTCAACAAGTGAAAGCGCAGTTTCACTGTATGCTCTTTTCTAAAGCATTTGTCATTTTGCAGGTCTGCGATATGATGGTATGATCAGAATGACATCATCTGAGGTGCTGACATACTTTATGAATACACCCATTTCCAAGAAGTTCCAAGGTCATTACAGATGATTGGTGTTGACGCAGAGCTGTGCAGATGATTTAATTACATTGTCTGTGTGTTTATGGATTTAGTCTTTGGATCAAGTAATTAGCGTGTGTCCTTAACAAGGTTAAACACCTCATCCTGGCATTTTTGTTGTATTCTGTGTGGACATCGGTTCAAAGATGGAAATCATCAATCTGGGTCTAAAATTAATGCATGCGTCTAAAAAATATGCAAATGTTGGGCTTGTCAGTGGCTTTGGGTAATAATAATAGATATAATCAAGCTCTTGTTCATCCAGATAGTGCTTATACTGACATTTTGAACTTTGTACCACTGAAGTGAAGCTGAAGCTTTTGGGATTAGGTTGTGTAACAGGATAAATTCTGTAAACAGGTCCTTAAGGGTGCTCAGTGTTGTAACTCAAAGGCATACACCCAAAACAAAAACACACTCTGTCTGATAATCCTTTAGACATTCACGTGGGCACACACACAACCATATTTTTGCATTTGATCCATTGACAGTAGCAGTCTGTCCACTGTAGTACATTGATGCAGCCCACACTACCGCCTGTTTCTGTATCTATATTTAGTCAGGTCCAGCTCAGTGATTGAGATGATTAAACAGATGAGTCCCCTTCACTGGAGATGCGCCAGGGCTTGTTAAGGAAGAAGTGAAGGGGCGGCCGCCATTTGATTTAGGTCATCAATAGAGAAACACATGTACATTTGAAACTATTGAAGCAATCTTATAAGTTTAAGCCAGAAATAACAAGTGAGCATGATGAATCATCCACAGTACACATGCTTGCTTCAATGCCTACATCGCCTTTAAAGACAATCCTATAGGCCAATGCTCTGCAAAGGGTTGCTAGGGGGCCAGAGGTCTAGTTTAACCCTATAATAAACTTTATTTTTATGGAGCACTTCAACGAGATGCAAGTTCATGACAAGTGATAAAAGGGTAATAAATAAAGGACCAATAGCTTGAGCAGTAAAAAAAAAAAAATCCCAGAAAAAAAATGTCAGAGAGGTATAAAACAGGCAAATTACATGTAGTACCCTATTTCAGGCCCAGAAACACCCTGGCGTGTTTTATGAAATGGTGCTAATGAAGTCATGAATCGTGCTCGTGACCTCTGGGCACAATGACATGCTGATATCCTCAGGTGAGCAGCCCACAGACACACGGCCCATCTCCCACCACGTCATCTCCCTCAGCTGCCGCTGCTGCTGCCTTGGCTCTAATGAGTTATTGACCCCCTGCGGATGTGTAAAATAGAGTAGGTCTTCTTGGTTCTTTATTGCATATGGCAGCTGGTGTGTTTGTGTCTGCCTCACGGTGTCTGTGTATGTGTGTGTACGCAAGCATGAACTCATGTGTGAAGCTATTTATATGTGTGTTCATGTACTGCAGGGAAGGGAGTAGCCCGGATTGGACGGCTGCTGGTTGAGGACCGTATGACTACTTTTATCCCTGACAGGATTGCTGGGATAATCTGTAATTTAACAACTGCTGCTTGTCAGAAAGCTACAAATAGGACATATGGGTATGCGTGGTTCGCAGCACTTGTAATGCTACCTGCATTTTTTTTTTTAGCCTCAACAGCATATTAATTTTTGTAACTTGTCTCTGCTGGCAAGAGACAGCCGGAGCATATGTAGCCATCAACATTACAGACTGGCAAAAAAACCCACAGATTTACAGTTTAAATATGTAACATTTATATACAGCACTTTCAGTATTGGAAACAATGAGATGGGGACCAGTGTTCCACCCACTAGCGTGTTTTTAATTGTTTTTCACCCAGCTCTTTCTCACCTTGTCTATAGGGAAAGTAGCTCTTGTCATCTGGTGAAGAGGTGTAGAAGGGATTACAAGGGAAAAGGAGGTGTCTGTCACTGTGAGTGCCTGTGCCTATAGCTAAAGCACATACACTGCAGCATGTGTCTGGAGCTATGAGGAGTACAGTACATCACCGCGTGATCAGCTGCAAGTCCCTCAACTACCACTGCACAAGGGCACATCCGCTGAACAAATGTAAAGCACGGCCATGAAACCCAACTCAGCCACACTTTCCCTTACCTTGCCTTGTCTGCTCGACCTTGTAGTATTTTTTTTTTTTTCCGGCCTTGTAACAGTGCAGAAAAGTATTCTATGTGTGTTTGTCTCCCAGTGTTTAATTAAAAACCACAAGACAGCATGGAGCCCAACTGGCAAACCCTCATTGAAATAGTAATTCTTTGCAAGGACACTGCATTGTTTACCCGCCTCATCTGTTGAACACCACTGCAGAGGTGCTGAACAGATGCCGTGTGAGCAAAGAAACACAGGACTTTATACAGGTTCACACTGTCTGTTGCAGCCGCAGCCCCAAATGTAAATCAAGCTTTTTTTCTTCCTTTCTTTCTTTCTTTTTCTTTTTTTCTTGCAAGTGTTGAAACCTTTATGCTCCAGCTGCTTCTGTGCACTGAAGTGATGGCTACGAACAGACAGAAATTAGTTGTGGAGTTCAGCTCAGAATCAGGTCACACATTAACCAGCACTTTCAGAGCTCGTTGTTCATCAGTAGTGCGAATAAATTTGTATGACGTTTATCTCGGAGCACGTGGGATGGCGTCCAAGATAGAAAAAAGATACGATCTAATCAACTCTAGCATTAAAATCCTATTTGTTTGGCAGATGTGAGGTACCATTTCACTGGATCATGTTCAGAATTTCATTGCTATTTCAGCTGATTGATACTTAAATGTCACTGGCTTTAATACAGTTGGCTCCAATAGAGGTATTCAATCTGTTTTGTTGGATCAGCTTTCTGTTGTTTTTTTAGATGACTGATTGCAGTGACTGTCCAAAAATACTTACAAGTCCAGGCCATCAGTGTTTTCACTGCAATCCCTCAAGTTCTCAATACTCCCAAAGGATATATCCTCCTTGTTTTCAGGGATTCAGCTGATTTCCAGACAGTCGTCAAGGGCCACGTTAGGATAAGCTTTAATTCCTAGATTACCATCCCCATCATTACAAGCAACCAACAGTGCGGCAAAGGGTCAGGAGGGGATCGGACTTGGTGGCAGGGTTGTTTGTTTGGGCAGTGACAGTGTGGGCTACTCCTGACGTCATTTGTCGGGACTTGGCATTGGCTGGCCTGACCGGTGACATTTGCTTTCCCACCATGTGGCCCCTGTACTTTGAGGCCAGATGGCAGATGATGCCTCCGAAGCAGACAACACACACACAGTCATGCGGGTGTATCCGCACACACACACACTCGCGCGCACAATGAAGCGCACATTTACATAAGCACGCACACACACACACACACACACACACACACACACACACACTGCTTACAATCAAGTTTCCCTTCTCTCAGCAGAGTGAGAAAGGGGCAAAGCAACAGATCGATTTGTCACCCAAAATAATTTATAAAGTCCTGATAGAATGCCAGAAAGTAAACTTGGGGAAAAGTGGATGTATTATGATTGGAGCCGGGTAGATCGATGCTTTCCTCACTCTGTGAGGCTCAGCTTGTTTGTTCAGGGTGAAATATCATCATGAAGGCATAGCACACAGCTCTTACACCTCCCCTTTTATGTGAACTGCAAAATTTGTTTCTCTCTGCCTCACGTCCCCTCCTACTTTTCGTTTCGCTTGTATTTGGCCCTTTGTCCCATGTGAAGGAATCGTCAGTCATTTGTGAATCAGAAGAACAAGTAGAAAACAGGTATTCCTTGTATCTAGTCCTCAAGCCCGGGGAGACAAATGTTGAAAGGCAAAGTGGGAATTAAAGTGTTGTTGTTGAGTGTATGTAAGTGTGGCCTATTAACCTGCCAGGAGGATGCAAATCAATTTACCAGCTTTGAAAGTTTTTATCAATCATAAGCATCGCAGCTCGGAGGAAGACTAAATGAAGAAGGCCTTTCTCTAAACACATCATATCAGTAAACTGCGATAAGCATCAGCACTTTAATCTAAAGCTTCTTTGAGCCGCCTTTGTCAAATGATTTCTGCTTTACTAGAAACCACACAAACCACACAGTCAGGGAAGATTATATGGACAGGGGGGCGATGACAGGAAATGCACATGGTGATCAATCCTAAAGAAAGTCAATTGTGAGCTGCTTTTCTTAGCTCACATATTTCATTATTTCTACATTCTCTTCCCACTGCTTGTTGTGTGACTCACCAGACTATAAATTAACAATTATTTTCTGTGAGGGACTGAGCCCAAGCAATGAATTCGCATGGCATCACACAGGGGGCTGATCTTTCCAGCAGCAGCCGTTCAAAGAACAGTTCAATATTTTGACAAATACACATAATGAGAAAGTAATGAAAAAATACAGATACACAAGACACAAAAACACATAGTGCTGGTCACTTTTACATACCATCTAGGCAACAGGTTGTAGTTGTGTTATGTTGTTTGTGCATTGGCTCCATAGAAAAAAGTCTGAAAAAAAAACTTTATTTGATGAATATTTCTGTTTCTCAGCTCTCCTCCACACTGCACTTGGCCATACACTGGTGGGACCATAGAGTGAATATAGAAATGGAGCAACTGGGGCACAAAAGTGAAGCCAATGTGGAAGATGCTGGCTCCAAAAAATCCCAGATCCAATTGACTTCAATTCAATTCTGAGTATTTTCAATCATGAAATACTCAGTAAATACATTCATTCTGACGTCTTTAACTAAAGTCAACCCTTCTTTACAATCAGCGCTGCAATCCACAGTGTCCTGTCCTCAGTGCAACATGTTCACTGGTATGTGCAATATTCTCAAAAGTGAAATCTTGTAAACGTGTTTATCCAGGCTGCTACTTTTTACTTTCCCCTGTATATAATGTACCCACTTATTTTTTATTTTATTTAACCTCTCTTTTAAATATGTAGACAATCATTCCACTTTGCTGCTGTAGCACTGTAATTTTCCCATTGTGTGTGTTTGTATCTCATCTTTTCTTATCCTATTTTCTTATTAGTGATCTGGTCTGTCTGGGGAAAACATTTTTAATTAGGTATATTTGTAGATAGATATTAATGAGGAATATTTAGGGGCATGACTACTCTGATCAACAGGTCCTGATCTTCAAAGGAGACTAAACCTGAACCTGAGTCTCATATGCATTAGTCAGTGTCCTCTGGTTCAAGGGTCAGACCCACCTCTTCCCTCCTCCCTTCATGTCCAAATATGGTCACTTCTAGCTCCAAACCAACAAAGCATTGTTCAAATGCCAAGTCCACAAACCAACGTCATGTTAGCTTTATCCATTATTTACACAGTCAATGGTTTTGGAGCCAGAAGCTGCCAAACCAGTCCCAGCTCACTTAGACTCCTTTTATGGTCAACCTCCAGGATGTGCCAAGTGCAGTGTGGATGAAGAGGAGGTTTGGGAGATGTTTGGAGGATATGTTGAGTTTGAACAGGTTGTGATCATGTTCACTCAACTAGTGTATTTAGTAATGTTTTTCAGTTGTTAACCTGTAATAAATTAGGTAATAGATAAAGCACTGCTGTGAGTTAATTGATGGTTATGTCTATATGAACAAGAGTGGGAACCACACTGCAGGGTCATATTTTTTGTTAGTGGCAGGGAGCAGGCCACAGAGGCTGTTTACTGCCAGGAGCCAAGCTTAAATTGTTGTTACTTTTAATTAATTCCTTAATTCTCTTTATTTCTATTTCGGGACTCACTGTTATTTTTCATTTTTTCTTCAGTTTTAATTGTTGGGAACAAGCTGATCTGCACTGTAAATATGTCACACTGATCCAAAAGAAAAGGAAAATCAAAGAAACTTGGACTGTTCAACAGTGAAAAGGCTTTAGCTTTGCTCAGTCAAGCTTATATGTGTCTTTATAATATAAGACTACAGCCTACAGCTCGTTAGCTTAGCATTGCATAAAGACAACTAGGAAATGAGTCTCCAGTCTGCCTAACAATTTGCCAAACTCCACCAGAAATAAAATGTGATTATAACTATTATAACTACGCCTCATTATTATTATCATTATTATTATTAGCGAGGCATCAGAATGATCTCAGCAGCCATTTTTAGAGTTATATATCAATGAGGGAACCTTTTAATCAGCGAGCAATGAGAGTGTGAAAGTGAAAAGACCAGTATGTGCATGTGTCATAAACTCAATTGAAATTCCATTGAGGACACGATTGTCTTACCCTTTAAAGAAAATCTTTACATGGAAGCTTGATACAAAGATAATGATGTATTTCAGTCTTGCAGAAAGAGCAATATAGCAAATGAATGGGTGAGCTGCAATGAATAACGAGATAACCTGCCTATTAAAGATAAAGCGAAGGTGTTGAGGTCATCAGCTCCTGAGCAGCTGCTATTGGATGGCAGTTCAATTTAAGAGGGGGTGGACCGTCCTTTGAGAGTTTTGTAATTAATCAAAGTCCCCCCTTTAAACTCAACTATTTCACATTCAATTTTATCAGCTCGTCTCCCACGTGCAAAGCCCTTGTGTGATGTGAGCCCATATCTTAATTACTCTCAGATCACTGATACCCCCCCGCACACACTCGCAGTATCTCTTGAAGAGACAGAAAATCATTTTACAGCTGAGCAGATAAGTCCCCGTGCTCCCTTTAACAGCCCCCCCTAGCCAAAGCACATCTGACAGTGTTGTAATGACAGACAGGCAGCGAAGGGCCTTGTTCCGATAATTCCTCTGCTACATACTAGTAATGAGCCCCCCCACACCCATGATGGATTTCAAATTGAGCCCTTGCAAAAATATGATAATTTCAAAGCAGACATACATCGTTAATATGTTTTTAATGGCAATGGCTGCTGGAACTGACCTGCTGCTATATGGGTTTTTCAAGTTGAGTGAAAGATCATTATCGAATGTGTGTTTGAGCATGGGCATGTGCATTTCTGAGCCTTTACTGAAGATGTGTCCTGCTTTATCGCGGATGTACACTAAGGCCACTAATGACTGCGTCTAATCTGATGTCATGTTCTACTTAATGCAACGTTTGATCTTATTCGCCTTCCTGCAAGAAAACGATGGAGTCACACTCTGTGGTTCACGTGTCAAGTACACATCAGTCACCCACAGCACCGCAGATGTAATGCGGTTGGTTTTCTGTCTCCGGTTTTCGTGGTTGTGCCGCACTTAATTTTCTTTCACATGATCATGATCATAGGAGCTCTGTTAAAAGTTTATGCATAAATGTTTTAATGAATGTTTCAGAGGTGATTAAATAATTGCACACCCACAAAGGATTGCAGAGGGATGTGTTTCTGCTCATGAATATCTAAATGGAACAAAGTTTGGACAGAGAGCATTACTGAAATCTCACAAAACCACCGGCAGACTTGGACTCTTGCTCGCAGAACACAGTGAAGTGCCTGGAGCTGCTTGTCAGATATTATGATGGCAAGTAGCACATACAAGCTGTAGAATGACAGAAAGTGTGTCTTTTGAGGCTAAAATAATTATAAATCCTTCATTCTATAAATAAACCTGCCATATTAAAGTGCAATATTTTGATATGCTAAGCCATGGGTTTCTTTATCAGCAAAGAGAAAAAAGTGCCAGAGGGCAATGCTGGGGTTTTGAGAGTAGCTCAGGGGCTATGCTGACAACACAAGCATGTGGTTAAATTAAACAAGAGACTGAAATAAACATAAGGTGAGCGACCTAAACTGAACTGCTGATATTAAATAGATTTCCACTTTCTGATCTGCCTGAGCACACACGGCATCATAAAAGCACTTCCATTTCACTGTGCCTTGGTGTGCCTTCTGTCTAAATTAGAGTAGTAAAACCACATTTTATTACAATTTAAGATTCTCATTATGGTTGAGCTCACCACCACGAGTACAAACATCATTAGAGCAACTATTACTGCATAAAGCAACACAAATATTCACCTGCAGTGGGTTGGTTTTTCCCACTGGCGGATGAATCAGCATGCAGTTGTCTAATCACCTCCTTTCACTCCTCCAGCTTGTTACTGGCTAATCATGCTCATTTAAATGGCTCACATGTGTAATTACTGCTGTCAAGCAGTCCCAGGCCTAACAGGTCAGCTTGCTTAGAGGGCCAAGCCCATTATGGAGACGTTAAGTTATGATCATAGCTATAGGCCAGCTGCAGTAATACAACCCAAGGGAACAAATGCCAGCCCCTCTCATTGGGAAAATAAAGTGTTTGTTTAACATAGAACGAGGTGTGTGTAGTGTGTGGCTTCGATTAGCATAAATGACCATAACTCATTTATGGCTCATCAGTGGCTGCTGTTTTCCAATCAGACCATTTTAGTGAAACTCAGCAGGTCTTAATGATGGAAACGCTGCATTTATGCTTGTGTTATTCTTCTAACAGAAACTACAGTCTAATTTTGTTGGCCAAAGCTAATGACGGTCATGCCGAAGAAAAACTCATGCTGTTGATCGTTAGCGTGTTTTTGGTTTTCTGAGGCTGTGTGAGTGACTGTGGAGGAAGGAGGAGGGGGGAGGTAGAGTTAGTCACATTTTGCAAAGTGTCTGTACTTACCGTACAAAGGATATTCATATTTAGGATGCGGTGAGTGACACTCAGAGGATTAGCCGCAGCATTTTCCATATAGCAAAAGCGCTCTCAGGACACCTTCAAGTCTTTCTCACTTTTCCTTTAACTCCCCGTTTCTTCCTCTCACTTTTATTTTACTCCATCGCCACACTCCCTTGAGGTGAAAGAAATAAGCCCTGAACTGTTAGAAGAGAGGAAGAAGAGGAAGTGAGAACAGGGTGAACATGAATTCACGAGGTGTTTCACTTAGATGTGTGTGTGCTAGCAGCATGTGGGGGAATACACAGACAGACATCTGGGGATGTCCTGGTTCCTGCAGGCTATAAAGCAGTGTTAAAAAAGCAGTGCAGATTCGCAGCTGAATCTGACCAGCGTTATGGCTGGTTTATGGACTGTGGCCATCCAATCAGAGCTCTAATTAGGCAAGAGCAGTGTGGGAATGGTGAGAATGTGTTGTTTACTAGAGCCAAAAGACTGCACTGTGAGAGTGCTGCACCGCCATGTTGACACGGCCGTTTTATTATGAGCAAATAGTTTTTTTTTTCTTGCGTCTTCTCTGCTTAAAAGAGCCTTGGCGAGGCAGACCCAGGAGGCTGTGCATTCTATTTCATTTCCATTTGAAAAACAGTGCAGTGGAAATGACAAATGTGTGAGGCCTATTGAGAAGCCTTCAGGGCAGTAATGTAAATAACAGAAATTAATCATCTTCTCCAAAGAGGGAGAAACACGCCTCACAGTCACAACAAAGGTCACAAATCCGGCCTACGCCTTCACATCTTCCAAACAAGAAATGACAGACTTCTGACACGCCACTAATGTTTGACTGTGTGGTCTGTGCGTTTCACTGTGAGTGTGTGTGTGTGTTTACAGAGTGTGTTTTTTGTTTGTGTATGAGTGTGTGCAAGCATCTCTCCGCGCATGCTTTTTTGTGCATTTATGAATCCGTCTTTGAATTTTCTTTGGTGTATTTGTGTATGAGTACCAGATTGTGCACGTGCGCCTGCATCCTCATGCATATGTGCATGCACACACCTCTATTGTCTGTTTGAGTGAGTGTTTGGTCGCAGATTCACAGAATACCTTTTTCTCTGAGGCTGAACCATCTACTTTTAGCTGACAGCAAATAGTTGAGCAGAACCAATTTAATCTTGTTTTTCAGCCCAGGATGACACACGGGAGAATAAAGCAGTGAAGCTTGTCCTAACTCTCCTGGTGGAGGCAGTCACTACGGGCAGACGTACACTGAGGAATAGATGGTAATTGCAATGTGTTGATTTAAACTTTATAGGCATCATGGGAAGCTATGGCGACGCAGTGTGGTTATACTCTACACTGGGCAGAGACATTCTGCAACCGGCTCATAGTTAGGCCGGCAGCTTCCAGGGAAACTAATTTGCAGCCCGGGAAAATACTACCTGACAGATCGATTCACCAGTTGTACCCACAATTAATGGACGACTCAGTCTCATGGAAAAAAAGGATCCTCTGGGTAGCTTTGGCTCAGGAGGAAAAGGACCACAAATGTAGCTCTCCTACATCTCATAAATGTCACAATTAAAACCAACCACGAGCTCTGTGTACATTACAATACCTCTCGGGGGACAGCTTGACATTTGGACAATCATGTCGAGTTTCTCATCACACAGGAAGTTGGATTTTATGTACCCTGAAGAGGTTGTGCATTGCAGCATTATTGAACTCATTTGGGGAGAAAGAGGCAATTGCATTGGAAATAAAGCACAGCAGAATGTTGCACATATATTCATAGCAGTAAGAGCCACTGAAATAGGCTTTTTCAATGACAACGATCTATACATAGAGCTGGTCTGAGCTGAAGTGTTGCTGGTGAAGAGCACACACCAGCTGTCAGTGTGGGGAAGGAGAGGAAAATAGCTTTCATCATGGAGGGGAGAGGACTGTCGGGCCATAGGGAGGCAGAGACTGAATCAGTCATACATTTTCAAATAAATTCACATGGGTAAACCAGAATTTGACTGCAGGAATCCAGAGCGGTACGTAATGTAACCGAACTGCTCATCATCCCCAGAGAATCTGCAGATGAACAGAGTAAAGCTACAAACAACAAATCCCTTCAGCTCCTAGAAATCTGCAGAGTCCAAACCAGATTAACAGTAGCTTTGCACCAAGTAGTCAATGAAAATTTAAAGCAAGGGCCTCCCAATTGTTTTACATAACACCAGGGTGGATGCGACTGTACTAGTCTTGACTCGATCTTGACTTCCTCTATTCTGAACGGCTAAAACTGGGTAGCTTAATCGTTGCCCTGTTGCTTATGTTTTTGTTGATGGACAAAATTATGGGATTTGACTAAGAGGATTAAAATGACAGCATTTAATGAGACACAGCTGGGACTGGATCACAACAGACAAAACTGTATTACCCCCCACTCTATCATCCTCTTCCCCACCGCGACCGTAAACACATAGACAGACCACACATGCACACATGGGCGTACACATTAGCACGCCAGCACATATGATCACCCTCTCGCTTTTTTTTTTCCTGTTCCTAACACTCACCTGGAGGCCTACAGACAAACTGCCAATCATATAATGCTTATTACACAAGGTTTATTATCCCATTCAAATGAACCAGATTAATTACGTCTTTTCTGATGGATTTGAAGTATTTAGCCGAGCAGGACGCAGTGGGAATAATAGCTTAATTGTAAGCTCTCCCAAACCCCTCCTCTGTCGTGTTAAAAAAATAGCTGCTTTAAATGTTCATTACAGAGAGAGGAGCAATATATGCACATGGCAATGAGGCTTCTAGTATTATATTAAATTTGAGGTTGAGGCACATCACATTAGCTACTTGATCCATGTCATTTTGTCTTATAATATCGTCCACCTTGACGAGATAAAAAGGAACAGCCTAGCTGGCCTCCGTGAGACAACAAAACACAACAACACTCTGCTGCTATGTTCTGATGTGGAATTAATACTGGTGCTAGAAGCAGTACTGTAGTATATACACAATTAGATCTAACATTAAACCCACTGACAAGTGAAGTTACCTGTCAGTGGGTGGGATACATTAGGTTTATGTGTTGGAGCTGAGTGACAAACACCAAACTGTGATGGTTAAATGACTCCTTAAAGCATCTACAGAACAACAGGTCTTGTGAAGTGTTCCTGTTGGTACCTACCAAAACTGAACCGATGAGGAACAAGGTCATGTGTGGCCAGGACTCACTGATGAACATGGGGAGTGAAGGCTGGCTCCAATCACAGAGAATATCTGCTATAGCACAAATGTCTTAATGCTGGCAAAGACAGAAAGGTATCAGAACACACAGGGCATGGCAGCAGGTACAACTCTTGGTGCCCGTGCTGACCTCTGTTCACCACTCAAATCTCCTCCAGTGGAGTTGTCAGAACTGAACCAGGTCGCAATGGAAGAAGGTGGCCTGGTCTGATGAATCACATTTTCTTTCACATCATGTGGACAAGCGGGTGCAAGTGCGACATTTACTTGGCACCAGGATGCCCTGTGGGAAGAAGGCAAGCTGGCAGAGGCAGTGTGATGCCTCTGGACAATATTCTGCAGGGAAACCTTGGACCCAGCCATTCATATAGATGTGAATTTGAAATGTAGCCCCTACCTAAAGATTGCTGCAGACCAGGTACACCCTTTTCTTTGAAATAGTTCAGGGATGGAACAGAACAGTGAGTTTAAGGTGCTGACTTCACCTTCAAATACCCCAAATCTCAATCTGACTGAGTATCTGTGGGATGTGCTGGAAAAACAATCAATGTAGGATACACTGCACAACTTCCTGGACTTAAAGGATCAGCTGCTAACATCTTTGTAGCTGACACCACAGGACACCTTCAGAGGTCTTGTGGAGCCTCGAGGGGTCTCAGCTGTTTCGGCGGCATAAATGGAACCTTCTGCAGCTGGGCTTAATATTAAGAGTGCCCCCTTTCATGCTCCATATTGACAAGTGACACATTGTATTTTCTTGCATCCTTGAAAGCTCAAGATTCATATAATATAACAAGTGGCCACAGCAGGGTTGGTCTATCACCAAATTAAAACTACCGATTTGGCAATTTAATACACTGGTTGACAGTAGAAATCAGCTAAACTAAAATTATCTGTGATTGCTGATTAATTAGAGGGAATTTTAGTTTACATCAACAATGTCTGTAAACACAGAGGCAAAAAGCAAAATAAAAGAGCAAATTGAAGTTAATGAAAATTCAGTTAAAATCCTCATTTCTACTTGGTTAAAAATACCACATTCTGCCTTTACAGGTTTGTTCGTAGGCATGGCAGCATCTCATATCTGCTATGTAAATGTCACATGATATTTAATGCAATAATTATAGTATCCTAGCTATGGATAGAGCTTTACTGGATTTACTGTGGTGATCACCATCATGATCACTTCTGTCACTGGATTTCTCCTCCTATCTTCAATCTCTCCATTGTTCCACCGTAACATTTACACTTTTGACAAATCTGCTGTATGTATCTGATAAAGATGTGGGATGTCCGACGTACATGAAATATTAATGACAATCCTTGATATGATGTCCTCGAGAGCAGCCTGCAGCAACCCCCTTCACACACACTAAAGGCAACATACTTAATTAAATTCACGGGGACTGTGATGGTCCTACATGACACTAATGTGGCCTGGACCTACACGATAATGTATAATGTAATATGCATGTTAATAAAGAAGCATCTAGTTTAAAGATTCTAAATAATGTAAGCAACACATTATTAATCATGGCCGGGGGCACGTCGAGAAGACAGAGTGCCTGCAACGCATGCATTTTGAAGTGATCCTGATGAAACAATTTGTGTGTGCGCTTCCCTGCACGCGTCTGTGTGTGTCCATCTTTGTGGGCGTTTTAATCTATGGACACCTTGTGACTTTTGCACACAGCAGTGATGCATTACATTACACTTTCTCATACAGCAGTCAGAAATGACGTTCTCTGCATCAGTTTGCCGTGGCACATTTATTGTGATGCCTCTCATCTTTCAGCCCTGCACACAGCCCAGTGTTTGGTCGGTACACTTAAAAGAGGGTGACTGTGTTGTAATCAAACTTTGATAAAACTAGCTCTGGCTCATGTATCAAAGTGATTCCTGCTAGTCAGCCGGATACAAAGGACAAAATGCAAAGGAGGGTTGTAAATCAGACAGAGATCACAGCGGTAAGACTGCGGTCGTGAATTTCAGCTGCATGGTTTTACGTGGGCCGAGGAGTAAGCCGGGAAGATCAGAGGGATAACCCATCGGTTCGCAGCTTTCCTACGGTCAAGCCTGCATGACGGACACGATGTCTCATCATGCCATATTGCCTGCTTGTACTAACATTCAACAATTAAGTCCAGCACTTGTTTAGGCTGTACACAGTCAATCTGCTCTGATGTTTGAAATCACGTCGCCCTTTCAAAGCTCAAGGGCCACAGCATTATTTAGCTTGGCGTGTTGCTGTGATGAATTAGTGAATTTCTGTGAGTGTGCTCTGAATTCCATTATGCTAATACTACCAGACGGCCCATCTGCAAGAAGCATCAAATAGGTTGTATTCCTGTTCTTTCCAGCTATTTCTGCTCAGTGGAACATAGATTTAACCACCTGTGCACATATTCTAATACAACATTTCACAGATGCTGAATTGTGGCCACAGCCAAAGAAATATTCGGTAATAGGAATTGGCATACTCACTGGAATGTAAAAAGCAGTGCAGGTGGTGCCCAATGACCCACAGGCCCCTATCATCTGTAGGTTAAAAGCTGATTGAGACCAATGACTTTCCCTCTTACAGTAAGAGGGAACAAAAAGTTATGCCTCCATTTCAAATCAGCCGGAGTTTCAGCCCACACACAGGACATGCTTCAATGGTCTGAGAAATTACAGGATACCACCCCTTCCAATTTCACCATCACTGGACCAGACTGTTGCAGGCTTTTGAAACAATTACCCCAAGGGGACCAGAGCAACCTTGTTTATAGCTCATTGAGCATCCACAGTTCCAATTTAGCACAGGTAATTACAACATCGTTATCTCCTCCTAAATCTTCACCAAAGGTGTTATCACAAAAAGCTACCTTTGGCTCAGTTGTTTGCCATTCGGACATTGATCGAAACAAACACAGCATCAGTATGCCCAGGCATTTCTTGGATGGGCTTATGTTCGTTCTCCAGGTGTCGGTGACCCAGCGCAGCCTGCTCACCCAGAACACATCAGTCACACTAACACACATCTGCCGTACCGGTCCAACCCACTCCATCACAGCACATGGCTGGTCTCTCTCCTTGAATGTCCCGCCCCGCTTAGAGAGGACAAACAAATCTTCTGATTTGCCTCTAATCTGCAGTCTACCCTCAGCATGGGCTGCCGTCAACCCAGCACATCAAGGACAAGCACTCCACAGGGGGGCTATCCATTAGCACAGCATCCTGCCTCCACCGTAGTGTGATGGGGACAGGGCAGAGGGATACGCTCCAATTAGAGATGGAGACATGGGGACTTTGCCCCTGACATGTCCCCGCTGCTCCACAAAAGAAGTGTGAACACACCTTTCCTCATACAAAAGGACGGTTTTTCTTCCTGCCATTTTTCCTGCCTCGGGCTGTTGCTGTTCATACACCTCATGAAGCCAAACCATTTCGCATCATGCTGTTTCTTTTCATGTGTGTGGTGCTGCCTTGGTGTGTGAGCCTGTGAGCATGAATGGCCAGTCAACCTTGTGTATGTGTATGTCTGTGGATGAAATGTGTGTGATCCTGTGTATGAGTGCTTGCTCTTTGCTGCCTGTGTGAAAATGCTGTCTTGGGGTGTGAGGTCTTTGGCATGCATCTCTCGTCCGAGGCTTCCATCAACAGAAATCCATCCGTCTCTATAGTGTAGCATGTTCAGCAACTGGGTTAAGGTAGGCTGGACCGGCTTCATGCCTCATGCATTTGCATGCTGCATGAACACAATCTGCTGACGCCCGGTGGGAACTCCTTCAATCCATTTGCATTGTTTTTACACTCCTACACGAAGGGAACCAATTTGTGGCCATAGCCTGTCTGATTTTTAATCAGGATTTGTGTACATGAGAGGTAAAAGACACAGAAGAAAGCATAGCAACAACGCTGTTATGAATATTTCATCTTTGTTCTATATGAATAAAACACAACGTTGTCCTGATTCGATACAGGACAGCATACCTTTCACTGGTCCCGTGTGTATCAGTCTATTCTAAAGGAGAGAGATGAGCACTCAGATATGAATGAGCTCTTCTATTACGCGATGCCCAAATCCTAACTTCACCAATGGCCCGCAAAGTGCAGCTTTCTACATAAACACAGGGAAAACCTAGTGTATTTGGTTGATTATGCAGTGTATCAACTATGCATGAAGCAATTACATACCAGAGCCTACGGGCTTGGATGGAAATTGAATGAATGAATTCCTACAACAATCCCTCTCTCTACTCCCTTTACATGTCCATTCATTAACCCAGCCGGGCAGCCATTTGTTTGTGCAAACATTCGTTTAGCTGTTTGTTTGTCTATGCGCTCAGCCATGAAAGTTTCCTTTTTTTTTCTTATCTGCTTCAAGAGATGTCAGTATCCTGGGATTTCTATAGAGATTTCCATTTGAGTCGAAGAGCTAGGCTGCATTGATAAATAAAGGTCAAAGGTAGAAACCGCAGGCCTGAGGACAAGGCTTGTGGTGACAGACGAAGTGAGACGAAGAATAAACCACTGAATCTGCAGAGGCTTAGATTGATTGGAATTTAAAGAGAGGGAGGAAAAAATTAAATTGGGGGAGGGAGGGGGGGAGGGAGAGGCTGGATCAGAGTAGATGGAGAGAGCGAAGAGAGCAGGAGTCAGCATGATAGGGGCGAGCTACAGAATGAGATTTTTGCCCTGAGAGCTCCAACTTCAAAAGCTTTTGAGGGCATGCCTTTACACAATTTTACTCTTAACATAATCCAGATTTCTTAGTGTGTGTATGTGCGTGTGTGTGAGAGAGAGACAGAGGGAGAGACAGAGCGAGGATGGGGGATGAGAGAGATATAAGAGAGACAAAAGCATCTCCATGCAGCACAGAATTAATAACTCATCACCCATTTCACTAAGTCTAACACTAATGATAGCTTTGAAGGTTAAGCTATACACTGCATTAGCATGTTTGAAATGAATTTGGGGCAGTGATTGATTCATTCGCTGTGTGTGTTTTTTAGTTTGTCTCAAATGTACTTTTGCTCGTCTGTTTCTGTGTTTTTGTGTGTGGCTGTGTGCCTGTCTGTCTCCCATTCTTCCATCTGGATTCTTTTAATCCCATTCTCTTCCTCTAATCCATCTTTCTCACTCTCTTCCTCCCACACTCTCTTCCCCTCTCTTTGCCCTCTCCTCCCCTCCCTTCTTCTCTATCTCCCCCTTCTCTCCCTCGCTCTCTCTCTGCTTGCTTGATCACTGCTGTCTGCATGGGGAGAAGCTGTACCTTCCACGATTCACTTGGCAGCCACTCGAGATAAACATGTTGTGGTGGATAGACGCCTGGGTCCCGGTCCGGAGGAGCAGGATGGGGGAGGACAGACTGACGTGGGTGGGCCCTGCCCTGGTCCCAACGTCAGCACCGACATCAGCGGGCAGCGCCAGCCACTTGGCCAGATGGTCCGGAGTCAAGCTCTCGCCACTGTTCATCAGATGCGCCCGCTCGCTCTGTCTTGCCTCACCATGGCCCCCAGCATCATGTCACAGTGGAACCAGAGAAAATTAGCACCTAATTATAGGCTCCTCTCTGTGAAGAATGGTGCTGGTGCTGGTGCTGGTGGAGTGTGTCACCGTGTGGAGGCTGGATGGTTGACTCACTGTGGGACTGAGGCCTGCAGACTACGCAGAGGACATCCACACACAGGTCATGGAGGAGATACAAGCGATTACACACATACATGCACGAGAACACATGCGTGCGAAAAGCTGAACTTCCCTTCTTTCTGGTTGATTAGTGTCTCAGCAGGGCCGCCCCCCCCCTCCTACGAGGGAGCCACAACAGAAACCACTTGTGTTGCATCTCTGATCCAACAGGATTAATTACACACACAATGGAAGCGGATGTCTCGGGCTTCTCTGCTCTGCAGGCTCCCTCGTGTTGATGATGGTGTAGTTAATCTTCACTGGAAACAATGGAGATTCTGTTCTGGTGTATTTGGTGGAGAAGTACATACAGATGTGAGCTTGACTATGCTGCCATCTTGTGATTGCATCTGGACAAGTACAGGATGTAAATAAGAGGTCTATACGATGCCCTGGACTGTTTTATTAATTCAACCCCTAATAGTGCTGTTGAATTAAAGGTAAATAAAGGCTTTCGGGGAATTCAATATCTGGCATTAATATGGGCTCCCCAGGATGAAAGATGAAAACCCTCAAAATCTAATTACACACAGGATACAGGCCAGATACTCAGCTGAGAGCCTCTCTGATCAAGAGAAAAAGTCCTGACAGCTACTCAGATGGAAGAACCAGCAGTGGTCAGGAAATAGCTGCATGATGAAACTATGAAAATGTAAAAAGAGATGCCTCCTGCAGAACTCGCGAAGTGTCTGCCAGCTCTGTGTGAAATGAAATGAATCCAATCATTTTTGTCTGGAAAGTTAGCAATTAAATCTTTATTAGGTCTGCAAAGACTTAACAAAAAAAAATGGTTAATATAACAAAACAGTCAATTTCTCATTCTTAAACCATACAAAACCATATTGCACCACACTTTAATACTGTTGATTACTCCAGCATCTCTTAACATTCATTTACTGTATTATGCCATTCGTTTACAACAAAAACAGGAAAAAAACGAAAGGAAACTTTATGGACCAAGCAGGAAAACAAGAAAGAAAAAAATGTTACCAATGACACTAAAATCACACTGTTGCCTCTACATCCCTCTGAATGTGGATGCATACTTGTGAGTGTAAAATGGAGGATTTCTTGAGTTAATACAAAAGTTTGGCACAACAGAGAATCTGCTTTCAGTAAAGCTGTAAGCAAATGTCCTCGCAGGTTTTCGTGCAGGATGAGCATATTGCCATCCAATGAAGGGAAAGACGTTCACATGACGGTAAAACGGTGATGGGGTCAATGGATGAGAATGGACAGGGGCATTTGTGCAGTCTTTTTTATGGTACAACCACTTTGTAAGGGCTCCCGGGGACGTTATCGTCACCCCATTTGACGATGACGGTGTAACTGCCCTTGTCCTTGACAGTGTAGGTGACGTTATAAAGCTTGTTGCCCATGTGCTTGACATACACTTCCTCGCAGGGAGCAAGAGGTCCATGGACACCCACCATCAGCATGTTGGTACCTGGAGGGAGAAGCAAGAGGGGGATTTACTGATGGATATGTACAAAATTGCATAGGAGTGTCTATAGGTCTGTACAGGCTTGAAGCTACAACAATGCATTTTCTTTTTATCAATCAATTTAATTATCATGTAAGAGCAGTTGCTCCTGGTGACAAACCAAATAGACTTATCAAATGGATTGTGCATTTCACCTCAGGTTCTACATCAGCAGCTTCGTGTTGATGTTTTTAGTTTTATGGCCCAACATGTTTTTGCAGAATGCAAATTTTTTGCTTGGCTCAGTGACCTTCCAGGAGAGCATGCAGCAATAAAATGTTTTCAACTAGCTGGTGAACATAATGATGTATTCATCAATTACCATTTATTACTGCCATTAGGATATTAACCAGATAAATGGACCAAAAACAGCTCTCAGCATGCCTTTCATTTACCAGGTGGCCAGAAACACAAGTGAAAACAATGCAAATTTTACTTTGTGTTTACTTGATATGTAAATTACCAGCTGTTTCCTAACACATGTGTGTTGTGGTTACAGCTTGATCCAAGCAGCACAAAATATATTTAGTAAAACTTTAATCTACTTTCATTTTTGATTACTCTATGAATGTTACATCTGCGTTCGTCTTTATCATCTTACCTGCTTTGCTGCAGTCAACGGTAAAATTATTTTTCTGCCCAACTGAAGCCTTGGCCAGCCCCGTTCCACGACAGACAACCTTGCTGGCATCAGATGTTAGTTTGGTTGAGGAGGTGGTGGAAGAGGAGGAGCTGTAGGCTCCACCCACTTTGGAGGTTTTGGTGACTGTTTCAACCAAGACAGAGGAGGTCTCATGGAGGCTGTGTCCACCTGACAGCCTGGTGCCTGCAGGAGAGGGAAACAGAGAGAGAGAGAAAGATAAAAAGGTTATCTAAAGTCATCATGGCTTAGTCCAGACATTACATAACACACTCAATATTGACAAAGATATCAGGCAAGCAAAGAAACTGCTGCTCATAGGGAGACTTTTACTCTGCAGGAAAGTGCAGGGAAGTGGACTCAGTGCCTGAGCTCAAACAGGAAAATATTTTATATCACTCTCAAATAAAGTGAACTTCTAAGACTCCTGGGAATTGTTTTCAATCTGGAGAGTATTTTTCTGTTACATTAATAAAAAGAATATGAGTGCACCAAGTAGCAACAGGAATCTGCTGCTGTAGTGCAGGAGACAGGCAGATTTCATCCAAGATGTACACTGAGCAGTGCAAACATGGATGACATAACATTTTCATGACTTCCACACTCTCCTCAGAAAAACATTTGTTTCAAAACATTTGACACTTGTCATCCACAGATCAGATGGGAGAGTGACTGTCAAGCAGACCTGTGACTTTAGCTTTGAAAGGACTGCCGACTATGTGCTGTGGCCCGCCATATTTGATGGTGATGAGATAGTTGCCAGGCGCCATGGGTATGTAGGTGATCTTGTAGCCTTCAGGACACTCCCGACAGTCCATCTTAACCTTGGATGGTCCATCGATGTTGACTGATAGAGTGCCAGAGCCTGCGTTACTGGTGTTGACCACAAACTCTAAGGATACACCTGGAAGAACAAGAGCAACGCAGATGATGATGAAAACAGGATCGCTCATTTGCTGCAAGAAGTCCAAGAAGATAAAGAGAGATTGTGCAAACTATTAGCGTCGTGCTTCAGATCTGTAGTGATACCTGTGGTTCCTCCCTGCAGTCCAGGGCCGTGTGCGGTCACCATGCCTGGGTCTCCAATCATCCCTGGATCCCCCACGCGCACGTTGAAGGGGCTTCCAGGAATGTGACATCCATTGAACTTGACATCTATGGAGTGAACTCCATTCTCACGTGGAATGAAGCGGATTGCACTCTTGTCTGAAAACACAAGTTGAGATGTTGCTGATCTCTGCTCATACATGATGGTTCTGAATGATCAATAATATAAACTGTGGGTAGTGCATACCGCTGTCGAGCTCAGTGACGTAGCACTCCTCAGAGGAGCCGGAGGGGGTGTGAACTTTGGCATCGACCACACCTCGGGCCCCATTGCGCTGCACCATGAAGGATGCTTCCTGATTTACCTTCAAGTCCTTCTCCTGTAAAACACAGGAGTGATCAAAATAGGTGTATATGTGTCTTTGAGTGTATTCCCACACCTTGAGGGACACATCGTGTGACTCATCATGCTCGAAACAAATATAGACGTTGAGAAAGTTGGGCGTGAGAGGCAAAAGAGGTCAGAGAGTCACAGCGAGGCGTTTAGTGTTTGTGCCCCACAGGCGGACAATCGGTCCTACCAGACAAAAGAGATAGCATGACATTTTAAACGTTACTACTGCACTTCACCTGGCTTCTAGTGGTAGGAAAGCACTCTGAAGTGGCATTTCAGTTAACTAAAAATACATGGTTTTAGCATTGTTGGCAGCCGTAATGGAGACTGTGAAAGCAAATAAAACATCTGTCTAGTGATGAGACCAATATTGTGAGATGTCACAGGTATCTTTATCTTCTCTTCACTGTTTTCTTTCTTCCTGTCTCTCTCTCAGGCAGAAACACAATCATAGACTAGCCGAGTGCCCACATAGCACAGCTTGTGTTGCCCCACATTAGCTAGGGACAGTTAATCCAGCCCTTCATCACTGGCCAGCATCACAGTATTATAGTCATGGATGCTGCTCCAACACTGGCATCCAATTACACTTCAAGGGCAAAGTGCTATTAGACAAAAATATCTACAACCAATCATACATTATGTTACAAGCCATCTGTTGCAAACCTTGATATTTTGCCTTTGTGTTAGTTTTGTGTGTCTGCTGCTGAGGATGTACAAACCATGAATGTGACTATTGTCAACTCTGTGTGTGTGAGTGTGTGTGTGTGTGTGTGTGTGTGTGTGTGTGTGTGTGTGTGTGATGTGCTAACCTGAAGGCTGGTGACAGTGAGCCTGCGGGCTTCGTCTGACAGTGTAGCAATCGGAACAATGAAGGGGCTGTCAGGGATGTGCTCGTTGTTGAACTTGATTGACACCTCATAGTCACCTGGGGAAGCAGACAGGTTATTTACTTTCACCATCAAATGAACTGGAGGGAGCAAAGAAGAATTACTGGAAAAGCTCAAAGACAAAAAACAAATTGAAAATGTGCAAATGAGGAAATGTTTGTGGCTGACAATATTTTACCTGGTTCTTTCACTATGTAGGAGACGCCACAAGAACCATCCTTCCTGTCCTCAAAGGAGATTTCAGCCTTGCTGGGGCCCTCAACAGCAATGGACAGGCCGCCGGCACCAGCCTCTCTGGTCCAGATACTGAATTCAGCTGGAGGGGGGAAAACAAAAAGTATGAACAACTCATGAAACATTTAACTTCGTATCTTGAAGAGAGAAAACACAATTCTTTTCAATGTCAGCATGTCCGTGTCCACAGAGTGAACTCACTGGGCGCTCCAGCCACGCCTCTCTCCAGGCCAGGACCTCCTGCACGGACCTTGTGTGCTCCTCCTTCCCCCATGGGGCCCACAGTGAACTGGAAGGGGCTCCCAGGGACATGCTGGCCTCTGTACTTTACGTTGACAGTGTGAGGTCCAATTTCCTGAGGGATGAAGCGCACGCTGTAGGTGCTGCTGCCTCCATCCACAATGTCAGCATCCACTGTTTTCCCACTGGGGCTGGTCACCTGAGCTGTCATGGCCTGAGAACCACTCTCAGCTGGTGAGGCAGAGAAATTAGATGCAATCACAATATTTACACAAAAAATACAACAGATAAAAAAAACAAATACATAAACAATTTAGTTAAAGCTAAAGCCTGCAAATTTGAAAAGTTCGGGCTCACCCTCAGGTCTGGCGGTGATGCCAGCAAAGCTGCTGAGGCTCTCTCTGCCCAGAAAATCTCCAAAAACATCTCTGAAAGGACTTCCTCCTCCTCCCACCTGGGTGCTCTCCTCCACTCGCACCTCCCTCTTCGTCTCTCCTCCGCGGATTTTGCTGATCTCTGTGCGCTCGGTGCGGGTATAGGTGTGGCTGCTGCGGGTGAATGTCCTGGTCAGTCTCTCTTGAGCTGAAACCATCTGGAACCAGTTTCCTAATGGAGGGAAAAAGTGTTAAAACAAATGTTAGTGTACAGCAGCTTTATTTATTTTGGGATGGTTGACCGCTGCTGTGTAACCACTTCAGACGGGCTTCTGTACTCACCTGGGATTTTAAGGTTAAGACCACATGTGCTGCCCACTGAGGCAATAGAAGATGCTTGTCTCTTTCTGGTAATACTTTCCTTGATCCTTCCTTCTCCGGTCACCTTCACTGTGAAAGGACTTCCTGGAGGGGAACACAAACACATACCGATTTAATACATTTCCAAATTGTTTTGGTATTTGCAAATTGTACCAGTAATAGATTCTGACCTGGGATGTGCTTTTCTGCAAACTTAATGTTAACAGTGTAACTTCCAGGTTCTGTTGGGCAGTAAGTCACCCTGCACGTCCCATCCTCCACATCTTCACAGTTGATATCCACTTTGCTTGGACCTTCTACTGACAATGCTAGACCTCCGTAACCTGAGTGGGGAAAAAAGTAGGGTTTCGTTGTTTTTTTATTTTTCAACAACTGGGCTCACCATAATGGTCTTACACACTGCTTACAAAACTTACCTGCATTCCTAGTATCCACAAAAAACTCAGCCATTTCAAAAGTGTGAGCCTCCACCAGGCCTTTGCCGAAAGCCTTCACTCTACTGGCCTCGCCAATCTCTGACTGGCCAACCATGATTTTGAAAGGGCTGTTGGCCACGTGCATGCCGTTCTTCCTCACACTCACTTCGTGCTCACCAACCTCCTTAGGGGTGAAAGAGATGCCTGTAAATATATAAAAGGTGAGGAGAAAAAAACAGATGAGACAAAGAACCAACAAAACCAATGAATAAATGCAGCAGACAAATCCAACAGTGTTTTATCAATGTTCTGTACTACTTGTTTTTCTGTTTCTTTAATGTATCAAGTGAATATCTCACCGAGGTGTCTGTTGGGCAGTCTCTTGAGCAGACAGGGTTCTTCGTTGCCCGACGGAGCTCTGATACTGGCAGTCAGAGAGCTGAGATCAGTCTCTGCGATCTTCAGGGACACGTCGGCAGCCGTGCCAACATTCAGCTGGGATGTCCTGGTTATTGAGTCATCCCCTGACATCAGAAAAGATGGTTTAGATGTTTTATAGTTTTATCTCACTTATATCATACATTTCTGAATGGTATATATATCAAAGTATATAAAAGTCTGTCTATGGGAGACAGTGTATGTCCCTCACCAGTTATCTTAGCAGTAAAGGGACTGCCAGGAATGTGCTTGTTGTCAAACTTGACAATGATGTTGTAGTCTCCAGGAGCTGTGGGCAGGTAGGACACAGTGCAAGTGCCATCTTTGTTGTCCTTACATGTGATCTCAGCTTTAGAGGGACCCTCCACTGCTAGTGACAGGCCACCTGAGAGAGACAGACAATAAAACTCTTTCTTTTCTGGTACCACCAACAGTTTTGTAAGCGTTGCCTATACAACTAATTACATATCTATAATATCACCAGATGTTATTTTACCTTCTCCTGCATTCTTGGTGACCACCGTGAAAGTGGCAGCCTTGTTGACCATGCCGTAACTCAGACCTGGACCATAAGCAGTAACCACTCCACTGTTCACAGCATCCACATAGAACTGCAGAGGGCTTCCTGCAGAGGTTTTATTCATTTACAAGAACAAGTTAAACTCTGAGTATAGTTTTGTCACAAACAATATTTTTTTCTAACGTGCTGACCTGGAATGTGGTTTCCATCGTATTTGATATCCATCTCATGCAGGCCTCTCTCAGTGGGCTGGTACTTGATTGTGATGGTGCCATCCTTATTGTCAGTGATGTGTGGGCGGGAAGTCTTGCCAGAAGGCATCTTCACCTCACCTGGAGTGGTAAAATGGTAAATGTCAGTGTCAGTGGGTGTGTGTGTGTGTGTGTGTGTGTGTGTGTGTGTGTGTGTGTGTGTGTGTGTGTGTGAGTGTGGGGAAGGGGAGGAAGGAGTTGAATGTGCATGATATTTGTCTGGGTGGTTGTAGATCGGGTGGTTGGGTGGGCACAAGGGAA
>OOFC01016602.1:102124-129718 GCA_900323345.1 Pseudochromis fuscus
AACATGCTAATTGATGCTCGAGCTGCAGACGCAAGAGAAACCTGGATTCTGGTGCTGGAGGGGGTTTGTGAGTGTGTGTTGATGCGTGTGTGTGTGCTGATGTGTGTGTGTGTGTGTGTGTGTGTGTGTGTGTGTGTGTGTGTGTGTGTGTGTGTGTGTGTGCAGGATTTTGTTTGCTTTGTGTGTGTGTGGTGTCACACCTGTGATTTCTCCTTGCTGTGGTGTAAAAGGGACGAGGAAGTTAACAGGACGGAAGAGAGGGTCCACGGTATCACGGGGAACGACGGGCTCATTTGTTGCCTGTCAATACAGAGAGAAGAGAAATTGTTGGTTTCATGCAACTAAATGTCAGGACAAGACTACACCCTGCACACAACTGCAGCAGCCATTTAATACTCCCTGTACTCACCACCACATGAAAGGGGCTCTTAGGGATGTTCTGTCCCCCAAAGCGGATGGTAATTACATATTTCCCAGGTTCAGGGGCTGTGTAGTAAATATCAAAGGTCCCATCATGATTCTCCACCACATCCATGTCCAGCTCCATCCCCTGTGGGGTCAGCACCTTACAGGTCACCTTGCCTTTCCCGGCAGCTTTGGCATCCACTGTGATAACTGTGTCCTCAGAGGTTTGCAGCTTTTGAAGACTTGCTGTGAGAGGGAAGAAGGATTAAAAGTTTAAAAAATAAAATTAAGGAAAATAAAATTTTTAGGAAAATGTAGCACAGATATAAAAAACAAAGCCTCGGTTACTCACACACGCCGTGTCCTCCAATTGAAACTGCAAGTTAAAATAATATAGTATTGAATATAAATGAAATCATATAACAATCTATGACATGTAATATGTTTATTTGTCACAACCGTGATGGATCTGCAGTGGCTGTCTTACCTGTGAGTCGGCATTTGCTGGCATCTCCTGTGGGCAGGGACTGGATGCGGTATGGGGAATAGGGGATTTCATCCCCCCCATATTTAATGGTGATGGTGTAGGGGCCTGTGGAGTCAGGTACATAAGACACTGTGTAGGTGCCGTCCCTGTTGTCCTGGATGGTTGCGTTCTTTGGCTTTCCCTCTGGGTCCTGTAATTAGAAATCTCAGGTTAATTTAGATGGCGTGTTATGGTTCAGAAACAACTGTGTAAATAGTAGCTGAATGTACCAGAATCTGCACAGTGAGGAGTCCCTCTCCAGCATCCCGAGCATCAATGGTGAACTCAACAGGCAGGCTTGCGGACACACCTTTGGTGTCCAGACCAGGGCCGCTGGCACGTACCTTACTGGCATCATGCCCTGGCTGAGACATTACTTTGAATGGACTGTTGGAGAAGTGGAGAACAGCAAGTGTAAACAAAACCAAAAAATGAAACTTGGATCAGAAAACTTGCTGACTAACACTTTTCTTTCTTAAATCAGCCAAACAGCAGATTTAATTAAGAAATATCTGAACATGGTCTCTGGCTCAGTGTTTGTTTTTGTGTTCACTGTACCTGTGTGGGACCTCCTGATCTGCATATTTGACTGCTACAGTGTAGGGGCCATCCTGGGCTGGGGTGTAGTGAACTGTGTGGGTGCCATCACCATTGTTCTTCACACCAACAGGCTCCACAGTACCTGGTAATAATATCATAGCACATACTTATTGATATTTGTTAGTGTGTGTGTGAGGTTTATAGGTTTTTATATTCACACACTGTGTCCTCACCTGTTGGACCGTACAGTTTAACATCCAGTGGGGCCTGCCCGGCCTGGGTACTGTCCACTGTGAAAGTCTGAGGAACGTGGGCTCTCACGCCGCTGCCCAGACCTGGACCTGAGCACTTCACCTTGGTGGGGTCCACAGGATCCCGCACTGGCACGCGGAAAGGACTGCCGGGAATCGGGTGACCTCCATAGGTAATATTTACATCGTAGTCTCCAGGAGTGAAGGGGACATACTCCACACTGCAGCTGCCATCTTTATTGTCCTGGCAGGATATTTTTGATTCTGAGGCTCCTTCAATGGTCAGACCCAGCCCTCCTGTACCAGCACCCCTAAGAGAGAAGCCAAAACTTTAATTTTTCACACAGGGACTGCACATCCTTCCTCCCTCTTCACTTTTTACTAGTCTACCTCTGCACATACTATCCACTGAAAAACTGACAAAAAAACCCACAAAATATTCTGAAGCATTTTCAAATATTCAAGTTGAAAGTCCATAAACTTCTCCATGTGTGGTGCAACAGTACCTGGTCTCCACGGTGAAACAGTTGGGTTTGTTGGTTATCCCTCCCTCCAGACCTGGCCCATAGGCACGGACCCGGGTTGGATCACATCCCTCCACCACAGACACTCGGAAGGGGCTCTTGGGCACAGGCGCATCATCGTACAGCACTTCAATCAGATGCATTCCTGTATACAAACAGATACATCACTTCAGCGTGTGATGCCATACCTCTTTGTCTGAGTGTTCTCAAACAAGCAAATATTTTCTGTTACTGCCTCTTGCTTTTAATTATGGGCCAGACAAATTCCCTTTCAGGGAGATAAACATCTGTTTATTTATAAAAGAGCGCTATCTAGAGCGCAGACGCTCTGGTGAACGTACAAGGCATTACATCTGTTCCCTATTCATTATTCTGTTACAACATTTTTCTGACAGAGCCCTCTCAGTAGGCCTATATGCCAGATTCCCAGGCACACTGCTATGATATTAGAGCATGTCTGGTGGTGGAGAAGTGCTCTGTGATCTCTTTGCTTTGTGTTATAGGTCTCTATTAATATCCCCTGTCATTCCCCTGCTGTATTGCTGTGTGCAAGCTGCCTTCAGCACACATACCTGCCTGGTTAAGAGCTTCTGTTCCAGAGCACACTATTTATAAAACAGAGCCCGTCTGCCTCTCTGCCTCCCTGCTCTCTGCCCCTCACATCATTGCTCTACTGCATCATTCTGTATTTATACTCCTCTCTCGCTCGCTCTTTCTTTTCCCACTCTCCCGCTTTAGTCCCAAATGGCACCCAACACAAGCACCTGTTAGTGATTTTTCCGTCTGTCTGTATACACGCTTTCAGATGCCCTGTCTATGTAACATCCTCTTTTTATCTGCATCAGGTAGGGTTACCATCATTATTGTGCAAAACTGATCCTTTAATTGCATGAATTGACACTTGTAAGCGACATTTCCCCCATGCTCCTACCATCCTCGAATGCTGTGTACTCCACTCTGTAGGTGCCGTCCCCCTTGTCGGTGATGTAGGATTCTGTGTTGGTGCCGGAGGGGCTGATAATGTGAACCTTCACATGATTTCCTCCAACCTTGTTGAGGGCACGGGCATCAACAATGAAGTGGGTTGTGACTTCTCTGAGGACCCCTAAAAACAAAAAAAAAGCCTTTCAGGTGATTTGTTGCCAGAGACTCACATTAAATAGTCACAATCCAAAGACATCATATATTTAAACTGATGCTGATAGTGAATTATGAACTGTTAATGATCGGATAAGATTAATGAATACTATTGGGACCATCTATTTCCACAAATTATTCAAATCATCCTCACAATTTAGAGCTATCTTTATTTGTTTAGTAAATGACAAGTGATTCATCTTAAATACATAATTCAAGCTTGGGTTATTCTGGTGGGTTTTACCTCTGGGTTCCACTCCAGGACCATAAACATGAACCCCACTGGTGTCCACAGACGGCTCGACCTGCAGAACCTTTGGAAACTGGGGAATCATGCTGCCGCCATACTTGATCGTGATGGTGTGTGTTCCGTGAAAGGATGGGATGTACGTGACGGAGAAGGTTCCCTCTGCAGTTTTCTGGATGTGCACTTCAGCCTTAACACCCGTGTCGGACACAATCTCGATGGTGAGTTCTGCGTCTCCGGCTCTGGTGCAGTCCACTGTAAAGGTTGCTGGTTCACCTGCCTTGGCCCTCTCCAGACCCGGCCCGCTGGCGGTCACCTTGCTGGGGTCGAGTGCCGGGCGAACTGCAGCTTTGAAGGGAGAGCCAGGGATGTGCTGCTCCGCGAACAAGATGTTGATGGCATACTCACCAGCCTCAGTGGGCAGGTAGGCAACTGAGCATGTGCCATCACCGTTGTCTTGGCACTCGATTTTTGCCTCGCAGGGACCCTCTACTGTGAGGCCCAGCCCACCTGCACCAGCTCCCTTTGTGTCAATAGTGAATGGAGCTGGTTTACCCACAATGCCTCCCTTCAGGCCTGGACCAAAAGCTCGCACCTGTGATGCAACATTGAAGTCAGCTTTTGAAATATGGTTTGAAGAGATGCATTTGAAAACTGTATCTTCATAATGAACTTCGGACAACGTGCAGAGCCACATGCAGCTGTCATGAACTTTTACCTTTGAAGGATCAGCAGGCATCACTGCTTCAAGCCCAAAGGGGCTTCCCATCACAGGGTTCCCATCATAGCTGACATCAACCTTGTATTGCCCCTCCTCTGGGGGAATATATTTCACACTGTGAGTGCCTTTAGCTTTGTCTGACTCCAGCTTGCATGGGATTGGCCGGCCAGAGGGTGAGGTCATCTTCACACCTACATTGCCCTGCCCACCAGCACCTTTTGTGTTAACTGTGAACTCCTGATCTTTTCCCACCTCCACTTCTGCAAGACAATGGAATTAAAATAAAACATTTAACCATTGCAGTTAAAGAATTTAACAGTGCGTGTGCAAGAGTAAGGTATTTGTAACTTACTGGTGTCCAATCCCTCCACTTTCACCTTTCCAATGTCAAGAGCTGGTGCTACTGTGATGTGGAAGGGGCTCTTGGGAATGGGATCTCCTCCATGAGACACAGAAATCGTCATGTTGCCCTTTAAAAAAACATAGAAAGAAGAATTAATATTGTATTATTGATGCGGTGCGTTACTGTGAATAACCATTCTAATGTTACTGGACTTCAAACCGAGGCCTAGCGCACCTGTTGAAGAGCTGTGTACTTGACAGTGTAGGAGTAATCGTGGTTATCGATGATCTCAAAGTCACGAACCGCCTCTCCTGGGCCTGATGGTGCAAAATGCACCTCAGGCTTGGCCTTGCCTGCTCCCTTTGTGTAGATGGTGAAGTGGGTTGGAGTGCCCACCTCCACTCCTGAAACACACGTGCATTTTGTCAGTACTAACCAGTGCCAGTCAAATCACACCTCATCGATGACATCAAAGCACTGTAGTGGGTGTTTGTTGTGCAACTGTAAATACCTATAAATTTAGCGTGCTGGTGAATCTCACCTGTCTTGTTGAGTCCAGGGCCCTCGGCTCTCACCTTGCCAGCATCATGGGAAGGATCCACTTTGACTTTGAATGGACTGATTGGAATTTCCTGAGAAAGCAACTTCATAAGTAATCAAGACTAAAAAAATCATTTCACAAGTGATGTACCACAACCCATCAGCCCTGCTTCAACTGGAAACTGTATTCTCACCTGGTCAGCAAAAAGCACCATGATGGTATAGCGGCCTGCACCGGGGGGAGTGTATTTGACAGTAAAGGTGTCATTGTCATTCTTGATGATGTCAAAGTCGATGTCAGCTTCAGCAGGGCCAACCACCCCAGGGGCACACTTGATTCCAATGCTGATGTCCCCTAATGGTGCATAACAATGAGCAGAGTTCACAGAGGTTATTGAAAAGTTGAGGATTTGAATAAATTTAAGCAGTCACTTCACTGCCTTCAGCTTTTTAAAAAAAATACAATTATAGATTTCAAATAATTTAACCTCACACTGGAGTTCAGCTTCACAGATTTACCTATTCTGTTCTGTCTGTGCCTTATATATATATTTTAAATTCACATGATGTAGCACTAATTTCATTTAGAGTCAACTAAACTCTGGAGTGTTTTCGTAACCACCCACATCATCCCCTCTTACTGGCTCACCTTGTCCGGCCTCACCACAGTCCACAGTGAAGTATGTCGGCTCGTTAGCCTTGAGCCCCGTCTTTTCCACTCCAGGCCCATAGACCTTGACTTTATCTGGATGAGAACCCTCTCCAACCAGCACCTAATGAATTCACAGTGTACTTGAAGCAGAAGCAATTGATTGAAGTACGACTGCTGCAGTCCTCTTACTTTGTCTATTGGTGAAGTATCATTAAACTGAATTGACTAAATTTTATGGGCAGTTCTGTGTGTTCATGTGTGTGTGTGTGTGTGTGTGTGTGTGTGTGTAGGTGTGTGTGTGTGTGTGTGAGCATGTCTCTTACCCTGAAGGGACTGTTGGGCACGTTGACCTCACCCCAGGTGATGATGATGGTGTGTTTAATGGGCTTGACAGGTGTGTACACACACAGAAATGTCCCGTCTCCCTTGTCAGTGATCTTGATGTTGATGGTGCAACCCTCAGCATCCTTAGTGGATACAAAATCCTGTCAGTTTGGTTCTGTACAGCATCATGCAATATAAATGATGCATTCCTATGAATAAAAAATGAAGGTTCCACAAACTGCCGCACTTCGTACCTGTGCGTAGATCTTGAGATGACCCTTCCCTGCCATGCGGGCATCGATAGTGAATTCAGTCGGTTTGTTCACAATGACACCAGTTGGCTGCAGGCCTGGACCAAAGGCTTTCACCTGAAAACATGTTTTATTTAGACTATGGTTGGAACAGAGGATCATACATCATACATACAGATCTGTGTTTTAAAATTCAGTGAGTGGGGAATTACCTTCTCGGGGAACACATCATTGGCTGCAGGGAGAATGTGGGCCATGAAGGGACTGTCCTTGATGTCTTCATCATCACAAATGACATGGACAGCGTAGTCACCAGGCTCAGTGGGCCAATATCTTACATCACAGGAGCCATCACCCTTGTCATCACACTCAATTTTAGCCTGCGACGGGCCTTCAATTGAGAAGCCTAGGTAACAGAAAGCATTTTTATTTCAGATTAAAACGATTTCAAAAGTACGAGAAAAATGTTACTTTTGCTTCGTAGGCTTGGACATTACTCACCCAGAGTACCAACTTCAGTGCCAATGGCCTCTACCATAAAGTCGGCTGATTTTCCCACCATGCCCGTCTTCAGACCAGGTCCCCAGGCCCTCACCTTCTGAAATCCTGCCTCCTCACCCACCTCCACTTCGAAGGGACTGCGGCACACAATAATGCACACGAATACACAATATTACCCAGCGTGAATAAGATTGTGCATTGTTAATGAATGGCTAAAGGGCCCTACCTGCGTGGGATGGGCTGGCCTCCCCAGGTGATGCTGACTGTGTATTTACCAGGCTTAAGGGGGTAATATTCACATTCATACACACCATTTCCTGCGTCTCGCACTTTCACTTGCTCCTCTGCTCCAGCTGAGGATGAATAATACTGTCAGTATGGATTCTCATCAGCTCAGAGACATTTTATGCATTCTGTTTAATGCTATATTATATGCATATGTGAATGCCGCCCTGCAGACAAAATACCCAAACAAAGGAAATAATTCCAAAAATGTAGGAGGGGGAGTGAAGAGTGATGCAGAGAAGAGAAAGCTGCCTGACTCACTTGGTCCTTTGACTGAGACATTCAGTGTGCCGCTGCCAGCTCCCTTGGTAAAAACTTTGAAGTCTGCAACCTCCTTTACTCTCACGCCTTTAGGCTGAAGCCCTCTGCCAGTAGCTCTGCAAGCATTTGGGTTCATGGCTGAAAGGAATAACAACAAGTGTGAAAGAGAAAAAAAATATTAACAGAGCAAAAAGTGGAAAGTAGCCAGTAGTTTCTCAGCAATGTTAGTAGCAAATTCCAACTCAAGTGGGATTCCTTAAAGTTTGACAGACAGAACCTGTGAATGAGAATGATGCTTTTTGCTAAACACATTACACAAAAAACACAATGCTGAAAACGATACTGACGCATTACAGTGCACCAAGAGAGCATCTGACAACATTTCAGTCAGTCACTCACGCTGAAATGTTGAGGGCAGGCTTTAAAGTGAATGCTGGCTGATGCAAATTTAGACATGATAAAAACAAACATGTCAACGGCAAAAGCAAAAATACTTAACAGAGAAGAATAAAGAAATGCAGGACCTGACAGAAATGCAAACTGGGACAATCTGTAAACTATTTGTAGAACATTGAGTTTTTTTGTTTCTCTCGCTAAACCAACAAGCTGCATGACGCAAAAAGTTGGAGCAGGCCACCAAGCATGGCATCGAGTCACGGCGCCCTAATCTTAGAGAAAGCACAGAGAGGCATCTGCAGGGCCTGGCAGAGGGGATGGCGTTGGGGTAGATCTGGCTGAGCAATGGGCACAAGCTCCTCCTATCAGACAATACTAACTTGGACGGCCAGGTTTTGTGGGGGGAGCCCCCTTCCCACCCTTCACTCCAGGAGGGGTGCGCACTGACTGAGGAGCTATCTGCAGTGGAGCTCCCGTGGGAGGAGCAATGGTTGGAGCTAGAAATGACAGATAGCAATGGTTATGGTCTACACAGGGTGGCTGTTCCCAGGGAAAATCAAGATGGATGTAGATTGTGATGGATAGATCACCCTGACACTAACAGCAGGCTAAGAAATCAGATTTGTCTGACAGTAATTTACAACACAGACAGATGGCTCACCCTCGGCGATGTTGACAGTGAAAGGGCTCTTGGGGATCTCCTGGCCGGCAAACAGGATGTGGATGTTGTGAGGCCCCTCCAGCACGGGTCGGTAGGTGCAACGGAAAACACTGTCGCCCTTATTCTCCAGGATGAGCTCCACTGTGTCCTTTTTGCCCTGAGGATCGACGATGACCACGCTCACGTCGCCATTACCAGCACCTGATATTGACAGAAAATTATTAGTTACCACACGATGAAAAAAAATGACTTGTTTTATAACACTGTAAGACTTTTATGTTTTCATGTCAGTAAAGAGGGTGATGGTTTTCTTTTCATTCTCACCTGCTGTATAGATGTCAAAGTAGGTGGGTTTGTTGGCCACGTTGCCTGTAGGCTCCAGACCAGGTCCCCTGGCGTGGACTTTGCTTGGGTCACCCATGTCCTTCGCCACATTCACTGTGTAGGGGCTCTTGTCAATGTCCTGACCTGCAAACAACACTTTCACCTAAAAACAAACAAAAAAAAAAATTAAAGACACCTTTAATTACAGCTACTTAAAGTGCATATTTAACATTATCAGTTTGTTCTTACCTTGTGGACGCCCTCAACTTTAGGAACATAGGTGACAGTGTAGGTTTGGTTTTTGTCCTTGTTGGGTTTAACTTTAGCCTGGAGAAGAAGAAGTCAAAGTAAGAGGTGGTTTAGTCAAAGATGAGATGCAACACTTTGAGATTTAGCAGGATTGTGTGGGTTAGTTTAAGATGTGTATGCAAGATCTCCTTGACTGTCGTGCATGATTCACCTCCTCTTTGTGTCCCTCAGGATCCTCCACATAGACCAGGACTTCACCGCTGCCGGCTTCCAGAGTGTCCACAGTGAACACGGCTGGTTGGAGCACCTTGTTGCCATGAGGCTCGATACCTGAAATGTAAATGTTTGTGTCAATCCAACGTTTGCCGAAACAGGCAACAAATAGGCAACAACAAGATACAAAAAACATAGAGAAATGACCAAAGAAATAACAAGGTTGAGTTCACTTTAATGTGAAGGGGAACAGCACAGAAAATGAATGTTGTTAAGTTGGAGAGAATATTGGTTTTGGTTAACAACATCACTAGAAAATGGCAAACAAACAAAAAAGATTTCTGTTGCACTATTGCTGAAGTGTGGCATTTGTTCCTGACTGAGAAGGTGAAGAGCATTCATTATTTATTTAATAGCTTGTGTCTGTTGTGAGCTGTGCAGGGTTTTATGTCGGGCTACCCACCAGGTCCATAGGCTTTGGCTTTGTTTGGGAAAAGTTGTTTGGTCTTGAGAGGAGCACCGGGCTTCAGTTTTGCTTTGGGGAACTGGGACAGGTAGGTCATCACTGAGTGCTCATCCACATCTGGGTCCACAATTTCCTCAGGGGCGATCACCTGTGGCACAGGAAGTCAACCAGAAAGACAGGGGTTGATTTCACAAATTAGCTGGGATTTTTTTTAAGGCTGAGATGTCCTTGAAGAAAGTAATCAATATGAAGTACAAGACAACTTTCAATGACACCCATGACTAGGAATGGATAACATATCTTAATTTATGGTTAGATTAATTCTACTATCTTTTCCAACAATTGTGTGAGTTACTCTTTCAACAGTCTTCCTGCTTATTATATGTAGTGCAATGAATTTAAGAAGAATTAAATCTATTTATTCCCTTTACCTCTGACTGCTGTCTCCCTTCTAGCACTTCTTTGCCTGTCTATCACACAGTGGCACAAAGCCATGCACTACGCTGGTTATATTTAACCTCAGGACAGCAGGGTTAAGGATTGTTGCCCTAAATAAGCCAGCCAGGGGGGGATTTATCCTGAGCCAGACCTCTCCCACATCTCCTTAACAACAGCACACTGGAATCCAGCCCCCAGGCCTGCAGATCCATGACATACACCCCCGGCTATCTCGCCAATGCTAAGCCTCGTGGAGAATAGCTAACCCTGTGTTTTAGACAAACAAGTAAACAACCTGCATGGTGCACATTACAATACGGAGACTCAGTCTTACAAACGGGGACTGGAAATATCACACTCTTGGCTCTGTTCACATTGTTATTCTGATGAGCGCAGGCATATTTACACCTCTGTTTCAGTGGCTGGCTCGGAAGGTGTTAAGAAATCTCACACCCCCACAAATTCACAAATTCCACCAAATAAAACTCCTACACACTCACTCACTGAGAGCTACATTAAAGTAAATGGAAATATTATAAGCAGGGCAATAAATATTTCATGGCACACTACAGCGCGGTCTCCCAGTAAAAACACTGGGCGTCATATCATACATGGTTCAGGGTGGTTTTTGTTTTTTTTTTTCAATTCAGCGTTGTCTCATAAGACGTGTTTCATTTGCATTTTCAAGAACGGCTTGGAGTTGATTTTTGATCGTGAATTTCTGAGTATATCCCAGTTGCCAATCAGAAAACAGAAGCAATGCTCAACACTTTTCTTGCAGTATTGCCTGAATGCATCAGTCCCACCCAGGCGAGTTGCAGCAAACCAGGAAACACTTTGTAACTGATGTCAATTATGTGTCTTACCTGAGGCACACCCAACCAGTCGTCAGCCTGTTGCATGGCCTCTCTGGCATTCTGCACGGGCTGGTTCGGGTCCCACTCTGCCCAATCAGGACACAAACCTACAAAACAAAAGGGGAATTAAACAATTCTGCACTGACTAAAGCAGGAAGTGTTACACTGCAGCTGCTATAATAAGACCACTTGGGCTGTCACTGCTATCTGTCCAACACCTCTAACTACAACACGGCATGACCTTACCCCCGCTGCTGTGCTTGCCTGGATTCAATATGTGTGACAATGAACGTCTCTCTTGAGTGTTCAAAAGAAACAGTTTCGACAGACGCTGTGGCACTCTCACTGTGGCTGGGGCTAACCTGCTCAGTGCTGCTAATGCCTAAATTGGATTAGTGTTGGCAGTGGAGTAGCTACTCACTCAAAAGGACCATGCAAGCACACCGCAGAATACTATTATCCAATTAATAGAGACGTAAGCCCCCCGTATCAACAGGGTTGTGTTTACATGCATACACGAGGAAGGTGTGCACAGCGGAGACCTGAACCTGGGAGGAACCAGGGAGGAGACAGACAGGTGCTACATCTGTACAAGAAAACCGTATAGTGCTGAAAATAGTAAAACTGCAGCAAGAATACAGGTTTCTGTCTGGTCTGGCCAGTGAACCTGGTCTGTACATGTGTATCTGAATTAAAAGCAGAGCCTCAGTGTTGCTGCGTGTCAGAAGGATCGTTTCATCAGTAACACTGCTGTTTAGCATTATCTGGTGAAACAACAGGACCTTGTATGGTCAGTGTTGCAGCACAGTGTTTGAAAGATGCCTCTCCTCAGACCAATGGCTCATATATAAACACAGTTAAACATGGTGTGCTACACTCCTCTTGCTACTCCTCCACCTTTCGCTCCGTGCAGCACAGTTAGGGAAGGACTCTCTAATGTTCAGTGTTGGAAACAGAAGCCTAAACTGGCAATGACTCAAATTGCGGCCTTGTGGTCCTTGGATCTGCGGCTTAGGAACCTCCCTGTGACAGATTACTCTGCATTTTGATGCAGGGCCAAGCATCCCCCTTGACAGAAGAGGAGGAATGGTGCCCAAATTTGGGGGTGTTGTGTAGCAGCGAGGCTATAAACACTAAAGCCAGGCTCGGGCCTCAGGGCCTGAAACAGTGAGATTGAAAGCTTCAGTCACTGTAGGACAGCTGGCAGGGACGTCCTAGGGCCATCAGAAACCCCTCGACTACCCACTGACACTACCTGCTCTCCAGAGACAGATTACACTGGCTGATATCTGAATCTGCATCTGAATGTGTGTTTGTGTCTGTGTGTGCTCACCAACGTGTGAGAGATAAACAGCGTTCACTTCCAGAGGAGAAGCAAAGGAGACAAATTGTCCTGAGAAAGTGATACTGTTTTAAATACCCTGACTGACACATGCCTGGCCCCGGCCTCCATAGCAACCAAGGAAAACCGACATATACAACAAGGCTGTCAACAGGCACCATTCTGACTCAGCACTTCCACCGCCTGTCCTGTAGAGTCAGCTGATGCAAAACACAAGCTTCTTACCAGGGGCACAGTTGTCAACCAGGGCTCCCAGGGCTTTGCCATCTCGCCAGTCACGGTTGAAATTGTTGATGGGCAGCTGAGGCACCTTATTCTGTATCCAGCCCAACAGGCGCTGTTTGGGGGTCAGCTTTTTCGTCTCCTCGTCGTCCTCGTCATCCCACATGGGCATGGAGATGGAGTAGTGGAGGATGAGAGTCCAGATAAGACCCAGGATCAGCTTTAGATTCCCATCCACAATGGCTTTGCTATCTGTGATCAGCCAACAGAGACAACATAGTTCATGAGGATTTAAAACTTAGAAAAGTTCACATGATGAACAGTGTTTGTTGGTATCTGCATTTAACTGTTTACTCTGATAAGATTTGTGGTGTCCACTGGAAGAGTGGTTTTCAGTCTGTTTAGTGTTGTTATCACTGATAATAAGATGTAGACATAAGCGTATCAAAGAAGTCCTCCCTTGCCTTTCTGCAGAGTTGACTGGGCTATTCTGGGTAGAAATATAAACAATGATGATTGACTGCTGAGGAGACAAGAATGTAATGCTCCTCGCTGCTTCCCCCTGAGCCCCTTTCTCTCAGACAGCTGTCTGGCTGAGGACCCCTGACAATCTGTCATCCAGTCACAATGGTACTCTGAAGACAGTGACAGCTGAGGATATGGTTGAAACGGATCCCTCTCTGCATAAATACCACTTGGATTTCAATTACCTCCAAAACTTGTAGCACCACAGTGCGATAAATCAAATAGGTGAAGATTAGATTCATTGACAGTGAGCACGCAGCTCATTTCCCCAAGTTCTCAGAGGACAAGTTTGTCAAATAAGCCATTTAAAATCCACTCTAATTTAGAAAATTCAGCCATTTAAGCCAAATAACCTCTGAGGAGTGGTAGACTTTAATGTTTCATCGACTAATCTTGTGCGATACACTCCAGTTAATTCACTAAGACTCTAATAATGGAAGGCCCTTGATGCCAGTTGTTTATCACAAGACTGTGTTATTGAGACTCGTTAACTTTTCATAGATCAGTGCCCTCGATCAGAGGGGAACGTTTGACTGGCAGAGGCAGGTGGCACAATGTGGCACGGTGTGGTTTTGATCCGACCGTGTCCGGCTTTTAGGACAACTGTGTGGTCAAAGAGACATCCACCAAATGGTATCTAGTTACACACGGTGACACATGTGCAACTAAGCCCATGGTGATTTTTTTTTAGTGTCCCTTGGTCACCTTAATGAGGCTGAGACATTATCCTAAGAGGACTGCATTGACCCACTCGTTGTGCGTGCAGGGAGAGGGGGCCACACAGTGAAAGGCCAGGACTTATATTATCACGCCCTGTTTCTGTCAAAGCAGTCTGACCTAGTGTGTGTCTGTACAGCTATGACAACTGTGCCAGACACACACCAGCATATTAAGTCCCAGACACATTATCCAGGACACAGGCTCGACAGGCTTTGATGTAATATCTGTGATTGTGACCTTTGCCCCACTGTGATCACAAGTGTGACCACTCCGAGATTTGAGAGGTTCCCCCCAGTGTCATCACACGCACACACAGATTAAAACAAATACACTCTGTGCTTGTCAAGGTGGACACATTGTGGCCTTCACAGTCCAACGGCCAAAGCCTCAGCCATGCCAGGAATTTCACTCAAGTGTGTGGCCGGATCATTAGACACCAAAACAGAAAAATGCTCTGTCAAAGTTTAATAACCATTGTCCCCTATGAATTGTGAGGTTGTCTACAGGTGTATAATAAAGCCGCACTTCATCTTACAGGATCTGTGCTTTTCATGTGAGGTCACTAGGTTCTCCTGAGTTATTAAATATCTTTACGAGGTGGCATTCTGTTCAGTCTGCTGCAGCAAAGTATTTCTATAGTGACCCTTTGGATGTGAAAAAAATCCCCAAATCCACAACAATTTAATGTAACTTCAGCTATCTGTACCAGTGTGATCCCCCAGTCCCACTGGAGTTAATCCTCACCTCAGGAGCTGCTGATGGCTCTGAACAGCAACTGGCTGTCAACACAGCGCCCCAGTGAGTCGTTGTGACCCCTGACCTCACAGAGACAAGTGTGTGTCTGTGTGTGTGTGTGCGTGACTGCTGGCCACACATATAAATTCTGTCATTCTCATTAGCACAGTCTTAGTGAATTTCCAACCCATAGTTGACCACATTGCTGCACTGGGAGTAAGCAAAAGCAATACTGTGGATCCACTATAGGTCTTGGCCCCGACACAAGCCAATGACCTCAGTGGCACCTCTGCAGTAACTTTCCAATAAGCTGTTGACCCCAACTCAACACAGCTTTCCAGAGGCCTGTTAAAGCCATGTCTGGCTGCTGGCTGACACCTGGGCTGATAACATACCACCAGGGAATGATTGTGTTTGTAAAGATATGACATACTAACACATTTCAATATGTTGTTAAATTAACTAATAATTTCCTTTTTTTCATTACTTGTGCTTACATTATAATGGCCTGGTTAGGATTTCAGTTCACACTCTACAGCTGAATTTTCCATTTTAGCTTTACTCACCAATTGAGACCAGTTTGATATGCTCTCTGTCCAGGAACTCCAGTGCCACAGAAACATTTTCCAGTTTCATCTGACGGAAGTTGGGTCTGGTGTGGTGCTTTCTGTACATTTTTTTCTGGCTCAAAACTTCCAAGAGTGAAATCAGCTTCAGCCCATCACTAAAATCCTTCTGCAGGTCGGTGATGGTCTTGTTGACGCACTTGAGGTGCTCGTTGCACCACCTGGTGAAGGTGTTCTGCTGGATCTTCTTCCAGGGCGCGTCCTCGGCCAGGTCCTTCTCCGTGGCTGGCATCTCGTCGTCCTCCTCTTCCCCAAAGTCGGTGGCCTGGTAGTACTGTGGAGGCAGCTGGTCGTCGCCGTAGTTATTGCTCATCATGATGGCTTTTTCCGCGTCCACTTTTATACCTCGGTGACACTTGTGTGTTGAACTGTGCGCTCAGCAGCGCAGAAAAAACTTTAGCAGGTCGATGGCAAAGCGCGTTCTCGCGGAGGAAAGTTCAAACTTGGATGAGTTTAAAAAGCAGCCTGGAGATTTTTCGGAAGTACTTGCGAAGAAACCACTTATGTCAGGACAGTGATGGATTAAATTATCCGATTTACCATGTGCAAGGCAGCTGGTCGTCCGCTTTTTTTTTAATTGGCACCCTCCTGACAAGTCGTTCCTGTCTAATATGGCCCCGAGAAGAATGTCGCTTTTTGAAATGCGGAGTTTGATGGCAGGTGAGCCGGAGCAGCACTGTTGGAGATGACACTGAGCGTGTTTAACTTGAATGTTAAGAGAGGAAAAGAGATGGGTTTATAAAGGACCCCCGGGCCACGTCACTCGGAGTCTGTGATCATAGTCTATTTGCTCATCCCTGAGGATAACGGGAGTCGGTTTACGGGGAGGGTGATTGGTCAGACCCCGACCAGCGCAACAGTTGTGGCATGCTCCTTATTTTTAGGCGCTCCTATTTGGGAGGCCGGGGGGATGGGACTTACCGATTGTTGTGAATGTGTGTCACGCTGCTCAGGGTCCAACTGGCTGAACAACTGCACTAAGAAAAGACCATGAAACGTGTAGTGAGTCCCTCGATCTCAGTAAGTTGTCACTCTGCAGATGGTTCAAAAAGTAGGATTTCACACATTAACACATTAAAAGCTCCCAGTGAGGCCTCACACAGAAAAACTCTTTACAGGATGAGGTCACAGTGGTGAGGATGAAGCAGCTGCATTACGTGGGTTTGACAGTTATCTGTCACCACTGAGTGAAATGCATTTCTATGTAGACAAACAAGGCTCAGTACAAGCTCAGGGAGAGTCATGAGAGGATGTTTTATATGAAAGAAAGACGTTTTATGAGGATTTTGATGCGCGGTAATTCATAGTGAAAACCACAGTAGTGTGTGATCCATTAGGTCAGTGTGAGGTATTCCTTTATCACATCACAAACAGCTCTTTCTTTTAACAACTATTACCAGGCTTCACTGCTAATATTTTTAAAAACACACGGTGAATTTACATATCTAATGTAAAATAACATAACTAGTAATAACTGTGATTCTTTAAAAAACAAATATTACACAAAAAAAATCACAAATTTTACAAATACTTTATTTTAGTGAGTAGATGAAGCTGTTAAACTTGATAAAATACAAATATATATTTCTAAAATTTGACACATGTACTGACAACCAAAATAAAGCATTTGCTATGTAATTTTACGTAAATTTATTTGTTCATGGACAGATACCTGGCATGGTAATTTTCACAACAAATCCATTTAATGTTAATATTTCTGTCCACGTGTAATTAAATTGTTCATTAAACATTGAAAAGTCATAAATAACACTTGATTTTATTTTAAATTAAAGCTACAAATTTATTGTATTTTTATAACTTGTTTTTTATTCCTTTTCAATAGTATTTTTTAATTTTTATTGGTTGAGTGTCATTTCCAACTGTGATCGGCAACAACATGATATTCATCAATGATGAGGCCTCTGTGTATAAATACACTAGGACAGTGGGGCTCATAGAAAGATGGATACCACATATACAAATGAGTCAGGTAGAATGAGCAGTGTGCTTGCTGCAGGTTCAGGAATTGTCATGGCGTTGTGACTCAGCACTCAGTGACATGGCAGTGACACCAGATGCTAGCAGTAGCATTGATGAAGTAGTGGGAGGTAAGAATAACTGTGACACATGCAGAAGGCATTCTCAGGATACTCGCTGAGGACACAGCAGGGGTCGCCATGGTGATCTCCCACCATGTAATAAGGTACTAGAAACATTTTTGTGTTTTTATTATTATTATTATTATTATTATTATTATTAGCTATTTGGTAATTAACTGTTCTACGTACAATGTGAATCACATGCTGTAAAGTTACTGGTGTAAATTTAGATAATTTTGTCACTTGAATTGAGTCAGAGCCTCTCGAAGAGCTCAGTGGATGTTCAGAAGTGAGTTTGGTTTGCTTCCGGCCAGAGGATTTACTTCACTTATGATGGGAACAGATGGTCCTTGGGACAGTAGAGCTGTACTCTACCCAGCTCTAATCATAAAACAGTCTGGGTAGTTACAGTCAGACCTTGGCACTGCAGGATAATTGTATGCTCACATGAAGCATGTGCCAGAATATTCTCCCATAATAATAAGTAAGCAATATGTTGTTTCCCTTGCAACACAGGTCTGTCAGTAGGAAGTCAGGCTGTCTCTTCATAACAACATTTAACATAACATTTTCTAGCCACTCAACAAATGTCTCTTACTGTGGTTAAAGTTCTTATGTTAAAACTCAATGATTAGAAAAGTGTAATTCCATTGACATCTGTCACAGTTTACAATCTGAAATACATGACAACATCTTTTATTTTGAAAATAAGGGGATTAATTTAGTAAAGTAACACTTGACTCACTGAAAACAGAACAAGTTGTACTATGTGACAAATATGTTGATTTACATTTTGTTCTGTTGCTATCTTTGATCCAAAGTATAAAATGTGTGTGAATAACTAAACTAAAGCAAAAATCCAATCACAGAGCTAGATCTGTTGACCTGGACTCTGCTGAGTTGACATTGCATCTCCGGAGATTGCCCATGGCTGCTCTCGCAGTCAGCTCTCCACTTTTTTTAATTAGCTTTTTCCCCGTTAGCTTGTCAGTTGAATATATTAAATATTTAAGAAGGGATTTGGGGTGAATTTGCCGGACAGATAGGCCTGAGGCCACGGGATAGTTGATTAGATTTTGCTGGTCTGGATCTGACATTTCAACTATTAGGACACATTTTATTTCTTTAGCCACAACTCTGACACAGAATCAGCAGCAAACTTGGTTCAGAATTCAAAGGGGATATTTGGAAACTCGGGAAACTAATTTAATGTACACTTAGTCACAGAAGGTTGTTCAATGAAGGTTTCCCATAGAGCTGCACATGCAGGCTGCTTTTTGATAATTAGCTGCACTTAAACCACGAGTCATGGCAGTGGAGTAATGAGTGTAGTTTAGGGGCCTCATCAACAGTTCCTGTCATCTGTAAAGAAGCCGTGTCTGTGAGCTTATGTCACGTCTCTAGAGTGAAGGTTATTAATATCCATATGACACGTGTAATGTGACGCCACCAAAAAGACGGTTCGCTCTCAGGTTGGCTGCTAAAGTTTTCATGAATGAGATTCCACGACCTTGTGACTGTGATAGCCGGTGAGGCCACCAGCCAAGAAAAGCAAGCTCTCAGACATCATGTGGGTTGGGTATATTTATTTTCTCAAGTCATTTACAGTGCAAAATAGACCTCCAGGTAACAAAATAGCCACAACTATATTGAAAACAACAAAGCTATCCATATGTAAAGCAGCAAGCTGAGAAACACTGTGCAATACAGAAGCTTGTGGATAAATAAGCTCAGAAACAATGACAAATAATGTCCCAAATCAGACAATATTCATATGTCCTATTGTAATCAATGGGAAACCGGTTTCTATTGCAATTTGATCAAACAGACAATGACAACATTTGCAGTCCAGTGGCACATTATTTCCTCATGTAGAAATAACATTGGTCAGACATTGTTTATCAAGGTTCTGTTTAATGTTTCAGAAAAGATTTTAATGCATTTCTGAAATTTAACAGAACAAAACACTTTCATCATATTGCGCTCTCTGGCAACTAAGGTCAACTCCAACCTAAATGCATGCAGAGACTACACCACCTTCGAACATAGAGGTACTGAAAATGGTTCGCAATGCTAGCGGGTCTTCTGAATAACGTCACCATAAAGAAACATTTACATAGCATATACTTTGGCTATCAAATATACGATGCTCTTTCAAAATAGAATAAACTTTCTACAAAGCTAGTACAAATGGTTTTAAGAAATATTTCTCCCATAGTACTATATGTCACATCTATTTACATGAAATACAAAGTAACAGAATCCACATAAACAACATAAATTATATATTGTGCTTCTATAATTTATAGCATGCTTTTTCAGTTCTAAAATAATTTCACAAAAAAAAACACAATTGTAAACAGAGTCCTTCAATACATACATATGTTTTTCATAACTGATGCTTAGACAAACTCTTTAACACCTTCCTATTTACATTTTATTTTAGACCCAGAGCTGTATGCCCAATAATCCCACAAAAATAATCTTAACCATGTTCATTCACTTCAGTGCATCAATGGTTTCATGTATTTGTGAGCAAATATCACCTGGTATTTATCAGATCTGCAGTTTTTTTCACATAACGTACGTCCTCAGTAAAGCTGGCAGTTGAACGCCGTGTACCTTTAACGAGGAGCAACCATTGAACCATTGAATACACTTGGAAAAACCAATCCAATTAAATTCCAATGGAGCAAAAAATAATGTTTATTTCTTCACATGGACATTGAGTTGAAATGTGATAAACATAACAACACCCTGTGAACATACCAGAATCTCCACTCTAAGTTGCTAAAACATACAGGGTGTCCATAAAGTCCCTTTGCTATTTAAAAAATATATTACAAAGGCAACTGATAAGATATCTTAATCAGATTTGTTGCTTGTCCTCTCCCATGTGACCCATAGGAGAAGAAGGGTTAACAGTACCTCTTTCATCAACAGGGTACCTGAAATACACGAAAGCAATGTGATTAAAAACTTTGATAACTACTGAGTACATAGAACAAATCTGATTAGGATATCTTATCAATTGCATTTGTAATATATTTTTTAAATTGTAAAGTGACTTTACAGACACCCTGTATTTTCAGAAATTGTAAGTGTAACAGTGCAGCTGCAGCTGTAAGATTTCAGTGTGAACTGTGAACAGGCCAAATGCATTGACTCTTGGGCGTGTTGATTAACTGATAATGAACAGGGGAAGGTGAAGAAGAGCTGCCTACACCCACCAGGGGTGGCATACCTTTAACACCATAAACAACACCATACATCATATATATAGTAAGTCTGGATTAGCAGGTGCTTAGTTAGTCAGATATGTACTTCTAGTAATTTCTTGTCATTGGTGTTTACAAAGGAACAAAGTGACATCTAACAGAAGGAACTGAATAACACTGATGGGATCATATTTGTCATAGTCCTATTATTTCATAAGAAAATGACCTTAATCCACTTTTGCTCCATTTATTGCATTTAGTATATTAAGAGGAGACCAGTTTCTGTTTAGAGGGTATCTGTATATTTGGCGGTTTTTAGTGCATTAAATGCCCAAACTTTTTATTTGTCATTATTCTCAAAGACCGATGAACAACAGTTACAAAAACAAATAAATAAATAATGGTTAAATAAACTAGAACCCATTAAATGCACAGTAATATTCAAGACCTTCATTTTGTCACATTGTTAAAGGAGAAAAAAAAAAAGTATTCACAGACACAGAGGAGGAATGACACAGCACTAGCAGACATTTAGTGGGCAAGTCAGTCCTCACGTTGGCTCCCTGCAGGTCACCTCATTGTCACTGTTGTTTTCAATCTCAAGTGAGACTGAGCGCATCATTCTCAGTCTGTGCGTGCAGGCAGTACCATCTAATTAGAGATAAAACCTCCCATCCGTTTTCTACTACACGGTTGTCAGTTCTAGATCATTCCGGTTCAGTCTATAGACGTGGCAGGAGAGAACGAGGTCTGGTCTGAAGCAGACGTCTGTCCCTGTGCAGTTGTTACCCATCCCATCAACATCGGACGAGAGCTCTCAGTAAGCTAGTCATCACTAGTAGCACTGCTGCGGCTGCAGTGATAGTCACAATGGAGTTCCAACCTACCTCACTCCCCTGAGGGAAGACACGAAAAGAGCAGTGTTAGGAGTATGCAGAGGCTATTCATGCACCACAGAGAGACCACATCACACCTTCTAACAAACTGTGACACATTTTAGGAAATATGCATATTTGCTTTCTTACAGAGAGTGAGATAAGAAGGTGTAACTCTTGTGTCTGTACATACAAACTCAGTAATTATTGTACCTTGTTCTGTTTAAACCACAAACCCTGTTTATCTGCCTAGTCTCTCTGTGTGGTGACGATGATCTGACCTCTTAACTTCCACCAAGAACCACAAACAATCATTTCTACACAACTCTGGTGAGGTGCAGATGTGGAGATGATTGCACCAAAATGAGTGAATTTTACTTGATTTTTACTTTTATTTTCATTTCTTTAATTTTATCATTATCACACTTTGTGCTGCATTTCATGTCTGAAAGGTGCTATATGATTAAATCTTTTAGTTAACATATTATTATTATCAGAAACAACAAGATACACTTAATTATTGAACTTCAGAGATGCGAGGCAGTTTATTAAATTGTGGACAGAGATAGCTGTTTTCCTTGTGTTTGTGTAACTGTCTCTTGGTAGTAGCTTCATATTTAACATAAATACATGAGAGTACTATCTAGCTCTTCATCTAAAACTTGGTAAGAAAGCCATTTAGCATATTTCACAAAATGATGGAGTATTATCATAAGTTGAGTGCTCTCAGTACATTTCAGTGCTATTCAAGGTAACATTTTGTAATAAGTTGCCAAACTGCCCACCGGTCCCATGTCTACCTTCCATAAATACTTAGCATCATTATCTACTGTACTGGAGATTTTCCTGAGCCATTTGGCATTTCTTCAGTTTCAACCCCAGACAATTAAATGAATCCTGACTGTGAAGATTCCCAACAATTCATAATAACAGGTTAGTTCACCAAGATCACAGAAAAACTTTCCAAAACCTCGAGCACTATTCAGCACTGTGGATAGTTAATATGTTCTTGTTATTTTACTTGACCAACATTTCATTATTTTCAACTCAACCACAGCACGGTGGATGTGAAAGAATTTTTTATTTTAGATTTCACAGCAGGGAAAATTACATTAAAGATCTCAGTGTGTCTTTTGAAAAAGCTCTGAAGTAATGATTGCCGTCAGCTGCTTCTTTCATGCCTCAGAATCACTGGTTCATACGTCATCAATTGATCATGTGTGTTTACAAGAGATTTGTTCTTTGAGCAGAATAACTTTTTCTGCATTCATTTTTTCAGAGCCTCAAAAAAAAAAAGAAGTTTTTCAGAGTTTGGTGCCTGAAATTATTGAACCACTTGCTATAAAGTATCTCTGGTGTCAAACTGAGCCACTTCCTGCTGAAGATGTTTCGTCAGCTGTAGAGTTTTGTAAGTGTGACTGTAATTTCCAGAGAAATCAGAAACTCCTCTCAACTCCAATTCTCACATCTCTTTGTAATCGGGGTGAACTAATCTGTAGTGTGTACCAACCATACGAAGCACTGTGCATCAGACGGAGATAAGCTCCTCCCATACCTTGCTCTCTGGGACGCCAGCTCCGACAACCAGCACCAGACCACAGCCACAATTACAATCATTCCTATGAAGGGGATGGAGAGAACAGGGTGCTCAGACGGATGAATGAATCTCTGAGGAGGGAACAGAAACAAACACAAGGACAATGGGGATGAAGGGGATGAATGAATGGATGGACTGAGGTAGTCAAATAATAAAAACACAGAAAAGGAGGCGTGACGACACCACAGATGGTCCACCACTACAGAAAGGATCAAATTAAAAGTACGACATGGTCTATGGCTGTGATATATATATATATAGGGGAAGGGTCGTGATGGGGTGAATTACATTTTCCATTAAACAAACAATGCATAACTTTTTTGTGACATCAACATCAACTCGATGTGAGTATGTGTGAGTCATCCTGTGTGGTATTTATTGGCTGCGTGTGATGTTATGGTGGCAACAAAAAAAAAAAGAACGACATACAGCATGAATGTTGTGACTAGCATATGGAGGTATATTAGTCTCTCTATCCTCATTTGGAAGTTAATTTGTTTTCATGTTTTGCTGAATTTGTTGTCATACAGGCTGAGAGGTCATGGACATTCAGAGAACAAGGACAGTATCAGAGACAGGCACGGGTAGACAGTTTGACACAACGCAGAGACATCGCATCATGGCCGCTGCAGACAACACACAGAGGTTGTTTTTGGTGTTTTCACACAAATATTTTACACTGCATCCCCAAGACATACTATGTTTTCTTTTGGGTTTTTTTTGGATGCATGTACTGTATTTTCCTGACTTATTGACAGTGACTGACAGACATTCACTTGTGTAAAACTGGGATTTTAGAGTAGTGCATCCGTCAGGTGAAAGCACAGACTGTTCAGTGGATTCAACTTCCACCTCGTGCTGCAAACTGTGTTTTTCAAAAGTCAAACTCACAAAAGAAACTGTAAGCAACTAGAAAGCACAGAGCACAAACCTCCGCCAAAGCATAATGTAGCTTCACTGATGCTATCGAGTGAACACTGTTGCCCTTTTGTGGTTAAACAACCACTCGTTAAAACATTTGCCCATTATAACCCAAAATGTAATCATTGGTCCACTTGGTAATACCCTATCTCTCCAAAGAAATCATGATCTGATTAGTAGCTTTTTTTCAGTAATGTTGCTAACAAATAAACAAATAAACAAACAGATAGAGACCTCATTGGGGGAGATAAAAAAAATACCTTGATATCATTAAAAATACATTAAATCTGATATTTTCAAGAATTTGGCAACTACTAGTTGAGTGCTTTAATACACAGATCCTGCAGGATTTTTCAGATTAGTTTCTTCTTTCAAGTAGTTAGTCTAAAAGAATAGTGTAGCTGTAAATGTGCTTTCTATTAATTGTACTAAGTCTCATTTCACTGCAAAGAGATTTTCATAAAGCAGGTTATTATAGGCAATAGAAACCAGTCTGACGGTAGGAAAAGGTATAAAGAGGAAAAAAATTGGTATGCTGCATTTATTTATCTGCTTCTGCTTCGTTGGAAATTTGCATCATTTCCCTGGTGCCTGGGTGCTTTTTTGCAGATTTTATGTTTTTTTGTGCAGAAGTAGTATTTTTTTTTCCAACAACAGTATTTAAGCATTGCTGTCACAGAGAGGTTAAGACACAGACACAGTGTGAGGAAAGTTCCCCAGGCCAAAGAACACAGTAAATACTGATATGAGCTGACAGGCCAGGTCAGTTCATATCAAAACATATATTGCTACAGTATGGGACACAGTGGGCTTAACAGGACACAGGATACAGCAAGGTGTAATGTGAAGTCTGATATGTGTTCGCTGAGAGTGTGGCTGCAATGAAACAGTGATATATTTCTTTAATCATGTAGAAATCATGGCTGGGAAACTGTTTAGAGAATAAATTACTGTCCAGAATAAACTGGTAAAAACTAGACTTAAATCTCCCATCATTAATCACTCAAACCTGTTTAGCATTTAAATCACTCCCTAATTCTCATACCAACTGTAACTCATTATATTATACATTTCTGTCCCATTATAGCCTTAGGCCCCCGGTCCCTCACCTGAGTCCCCCCTGACAGCTTCTCCAACTCTGCCTTGCAGCGCTGCAGCTCCTCCTCCAGCTCTGCTCGCTCCCTCTGACTGCTGTCATACAGTATCTGCAGCTCCTGCAGCTCCATCTTCAGACCGTCACACTGGAGGACACACAAATCAAACACAGTCAAACAAAAAGACTGTGCATCTTCTAGTGACATCTAGGCCCAAGGTATCAATAAGACACTAGGAGATGATACCTCTCTCTGAACCTGTGAGGCCTTCTCCTCGGCCTGTTTCAGCTGGTCCCTGAGGGAAAAGATCTCCCCAACGCCTCCATTCCAACTTGTCGGTGTCACCGGCTTCCCATCGAATGAGATATTCTTCTGGATGGAGGCGTCCACCAGGCGACAGTTCTCAGACTGGGCCATGGTCATGTAGCTCTCTGTCATGACCTCATCTGAGCCAGTCTCCATCTCCTTCCCCTCTGTTCCCTCCCCATCTTCCTCTTTCAGTGACAAGTAGACACTGGAGCTGTAAGGTGGAGGTGAAAACTCAAAAGGGGCTCCAAATGCACTGATCTAAAAACAGACATCGGTGCTATTTTACGCACGTACAGTTCTAATTAGGCCACAAAACATCTGTCATTGTGTTTCTGCCTCAATCATACAGGGTTCAACTAAGGATTATATTTTATATATATATCTTTCTGAGTGATCTGCTTTGCTTCAAAAAAGTCATACAACCGTGGAAAATGCCGATGACATGGATTTAGATAAATAGTTCAATCTTCAAAAATGACCTATCAATCTCAAAATTATCTTTAATTGCTTTTCAATTTATCACCAAATGGTTTCAGCACTTATGTGTAATCCCTCATCTGACATTACAAATTGACTGCAGTGATTAAACAGGTGGCCAGTGTGTTTCTAAATGAGACATGGCTGTGATGAGGGGTAGTATTCCAGAGGGTATCCCCCCCCACAGATGATCCAGTTTGCGTAGCTCATGAGTGAGCAGTCATTGACCTCTCACCATGTCCTCTGTCTCTGCAGCAGCTGCAGCCTCTCAGTGAGACGTCTGTTGTCCTCCTTCAGGGTCTGACACTCCTCCCTCAGCATGCGACACTCCTCCTTCAGCAAGTCCACATCACCTGTCAGAACAAGGAAGGTCAGAGATGATGATATTAAGAGAGGCTGTAGGTCAGTCGACCTCATCTTCGGTTTTATTGCTTGTGGATTTAGTATCATTATCGCACATCGTTAAATATACCCACCTCCACCAAGGAGGTTATGTCTTTGCCTGCATGTGTCTGTCTGTTAGCAACATTACAGAAGATTTATTGAACAGATTGTGGTGATTTTTTTGTTTTTTCTTGGGGCGCCATTAGCCAAAAAACTAATGATTACATTTCAGTCAAGGTCACAGAATGATGTCCTATCAGAAAAAAATCTCTATCTGTTGTAATGAATTAATGTTTTAAGAAGCTAAGGTTGCTATTTCACTGCAAGATGGCAACAGTGTTCAGTGTATAGCATGAGTACAGCTGGATTGTGCCTTAGCAGAGGTTTGTGCTCTCTTTACAGTTTTTGAAAATATGCTTGTGCACTTTCTTTCCAGGAGTTACACAAGAAGCTAGAGAGCACTCTCATATGTGTATGTTAAATATAAATCTACAGCCAGCAGCTGGTTAGCTTACTGTAACACATATCAGGTATCCCAGCTCTGTCCCGCAGTATCAAAGTCCAACTACCCACACCTGTGAATAAATATACTATCTTGTTTGTGTAAAAACAACAGTTGTACAGTTCTCCAATGTCCAGCTAAGCCTTTAGATTATACTTGCATGAGAAATACATTTTGGGTGATGTTTTCGTGAAAGAGCACAACAGTAACACGAAGCCCCCTCCCTCAGTCCCACCCGAGGCTCAGCTGCAGAGCACAGCGGTGATGTCATGCGTTGGAAGTGTGTGTCCCTCCCCGTCGTGACTTCATGTTGCTGGTATCCTAAATACACACACACACATCTGCACACACACGTACACCACTCCCTTTGCAACACTCAGCAATCACATTTGTAATTTGTAATGCTTATTGCGCCCCACAAATGATTTATGTTCTTGACTGCAGGATGCTAACGCGATGTGAGGGAATAAGCCCATCCATAACCTCGCTGTTTGGTTTTCATAATATCAGCCAGAAAGACTGATTACAGGCTATATGTGCTGGTAGCAAGCAGGATGAATTCATACTACAAGCAGAGACAGATGAGTTCTTTGTATCTTTTACTGTTCCCTCACTGTTAGTTGTTTACACACAGTGTGAAGACGAGGTGTAAAACCAAGACTTATGTTGGTTTATTTTTTTTTCAATGTCTTCTTTGTGTTTTTTTTCCGTCTTCTGTTACTAGACTTATCTCTCCCTGCCGCACTCCCTCACCCTCTCTCCTCTCAGCCTCCCTGCGCTGGCTCTTCATGCTGATCTCGGCCCTCAGCGTGGTGATCTCCAGCTCGTACTCCTGG
>OOFC01016602.1:129892-151855 GCA_900323345.1 Pseudochromis fuscus
GAGCAGCAGCACCTCCTCCTGAGCCACGCGCAGCTCCTCCTGGGCCTCGGCCAGCTCGCTTTCCTTCTCCTCCTCCAGGCTGTCCATCTCCTCCTGCACGGAGCGCAGCTGGGCTGCGGCGAGAGGAGGAGGAGGAGGACGTTAGGGTCTCTTTATGGGGGATGAGACTGCAGTGTTAGTATGGGTGTGTATATGATCTCACCTGAGCGTGCATGTGTTTGTGTGTGTGTAGGTGGTGTGTTTCTGCATGTGCCTGTGTGTTTGTGGGTGTATGTGCGCCTGTGTGTGTGTGTGGGTACTGTTTGAAAGAGGAGCTGATGTAACTGATGGTAAGAGTCACGCTTTTTTTTTCAGGGTCAGGTTTAGATTACTAGTTTTGTACTTTCAGGAAAACTGTCTCCACCTCTCAGCAAGTTTAACAACAAAGCTGTGCCCCTCCTTTATCTATGTTTCTTTTTTTTCTTCTTAGTTTAAGAAATGGTTTTGGAAATGTCTTATTTTACAAGCCAACTACAAAACTAAAACTAAAACTATTTTTATTCTTCCTCCTTTCTTCCTTTAACAATTTAAATCCTGTACTCAGTGTGCTTGGCATTTGGGGGGAATTATATTATGTTAGTAAGGTATTTTATTTACCCCCACATGACTAAGCATTTTTCCTCTATTGCTATTTTTATGTGAATGATCTTCAATTAGCCTGATTGATTGCAAGGATTGTACTAGTTTTAGTAATTTACATCCCAATATGCTGATGTAGCACTTTCTGTCTGAGTGGAGACAGCAGAGAGCTCAGAAAAAAAACAGAAAATCAATACCAGACATAAGATGGAAGTTCTGCTGATTGTTAATAAATTTGCAGCTTACAGAGCAAAATCTGACCTCGAGTATTGAACAGCATAATAAATGATATATGCAATACATAAATAGATTTTTAATCATGCTCTATGTTAGACACTGTTTGCAGGATGAAGTGACTGTTATGTCAATACCTTGTAGATTCTGTATCTGCCGTGTGAAGGCCTCAGCCTGATGGGCACTTGCCAGACGCTCATCCTCCAATAGACCTGGTGGAGAGGAGAGGAGAGGAGAGGAGAGGAGGAGAGAGGAGGAGAGAGGAGAGGTGGGGAGTCAGGAGTGGGCAGAAAGATAAGAGGAAAAAGTCAGTTCAGCACGCCAATAGAAAGATGACAACCTGATAAGCTGTTCAACCTTGAGGCATGTCTGAATGACACAAGCATCTTTGTGTGTCTGCGTGTATGGTAAATACATTCAAACTATGTGAGCAGACCATCAATATCAATTTATGAGGCTTTTATAGGGCATAAAAAAATCCTAACTATCCATTTTATTAGAAGTATTTTCACCACTTTTAAGGACAGCAGGAGAAAATAAAGCTGATTATTTTTGGCTGCTATTTGGTTTGTTGCTATTTTTTGACTTTCAATTTCTTTCTGGTCCCTGTTAGTACGTGCCATGCCAAGTAATTTGTGTTGCATACTTCAGGCAGATTCACTGATGTTTTCAATACAACAACTGCATATTCCTGAAGAATCAATTAAACCAAATACCAAAAATATACAAAACTGTGCAAAAGTTGAGACACTATTCACAAGGTGAGGAAGCTTTCAAACATAATGTATTTAATAGTTTTATTCATGACTTAACTTCATTCAAAATGCATTAACTAAAAACTATGTTTTGTGTGAACACCCTTTGCCTTTAATTCACCACAGACAGGTTGTTACGAAGCATCTCTGACAACTTGCCACAGTTCCTAATGTCTTCGGTCCTTTCAAATGATCCAGACTGACTCCATGATGTTGAGATCAGTTCTCCGTGGGAGCCGCGCCATCTGTTGTAGGACTCGTTGTTCTTGTTGTGGCTGAACATAGTTCTTTACGACTGCACAATTATTTTGGGATGGATCAGATGCCTCTTTGACTTTTTCACAGTACTGTGGGCTATAAATATTATCCTGCAAACCCATAAAGGGTATCTGTCCACATATAGCTGTAGATATCCTATGGCTTCACATTTTCAAAAATTAATGACATTCTCATCTGTAGATACACTTTGTGCTTATGAACAAATTTTAGCACCCTGATGTACTAATCAACTTAAAATCTGCTGAACATCAGCAACTTAGTAATAGCTTCATATTACACATGACTGTAGTCTTTAGTTTTAAATGTTTAAATTACATTTAAAACTTGCACTAAGCAATTATCCTGTGCACTATGCAGAACACTGGTGACTGTTTCTGGATGTATAATTTGTCAGTGCTGTTAATACAGATTCACTTATTCACCCAACGACATCATTTCTGTGTGGGAGCCGAAAATCTCAGACCAAAACTACAGCATCTGCATGTATCAGCTGCCGGCAGCCCGAACAGCTGACTGTTCCCAGAGGGACTCCACCAACAGTCATTTAGGTTTAGGACACTCAGTCTAGAAGCTTCCCATTTAGCGTGCACACAGTTGTCTGAGGAATGCCGCCGCCACCACTGCCAGACAAACTCCTGAGCTCACCGGGCCGTGTCGCTTAGAATAACACGCAGTCAAACGTACACACTCATAAATATGCACACACTGAGCTCATGGCAGCCACATACCCAAGACCTGACTCACCCTGAACATTAGGTTCATCATTACTAAGGTATGATGTGATGCCCTATTCAGTGGCTGTGAGGAGTGAACGTGTCAGTAACTACTTATAACCAGTAATTTTTCTCTGTCACACCAGAGAGTGAAGAATAAAGATGTCTCAGGTGGATAGTTAAACTGAAAGGGTTTCATCTGTGAGCAGATGCAAATAACTGATACACAAACAAGAGTACTGCATTTTTAGCAGATTTTTGCTGATTGATAATTCACCAGAGATAAAAACGCAAATTTCTTTATTCCCCAATCAGTGTCTTATTCTCAACATTTTGTCTACTTTACCTGTTGGACTGGATGATTTTATTGTAGGTACATGGGCAATGAGGACTCATGGTACTTTTTGAAACGTGGTTGCAAAAAACTATGCTAATCAGTTGGATTGAACCACAGGCCATTTCATAATTGCAATTTGTAAGCAGTGCTGACATGCAGTTTGCACATTTGACAAATGACTGTGGAATCCAAACTGCACTTTAATTTATGAAGCAAATGGTTTTGAGTGGTAATTCAATTAATCTTTTGTTTATGGCAGGGGAAATAAAATTACAGATTGTACTTGTGGCTAATTACTCTTCAAGAGTTTACTTTCAGTTCAACAAACTTGAAAATTTTACAAGATTTTTTTAAAGCTATAGTTGCACCAATCAGATAAATTTGTGTTATTGTAGCTACTAATCAAAAAGGAAAAAAATATCTGAACCCCTATGGTGACAAACAGTGTCATTTCCCTTTAAATGCCAGGGAAATGCAATGGGGATATAGCATCTGCCTTCAATTTCAAAGGGTTTAAGGTTACATGAGTGTTAAGTGATTATTGATTGAAGATTACTGATTCCAGTCATTGAATGGTAAATAAATGTTGTAAGAATAGTCTCAGTGTTCATAATATTCAAAGCTGGACCTCTCACCTTGCAGCTCGTGGAAGCTCTCCTGGTGTTTGTTGGAGGTCTCTCTGGCATCCTCCAGCTCCAGCAGCAGCTGTAACACCTGGGCCCTCAGCTCCTCCAGCTCCTGCTCCTCTGTCAGTGGCTCCTGCTCCTTCCTCCTCTTCTCCTCCCCTTCACCTTCCTCCTCTTTCAGCTTCTTTTCCTCCCCCTCCTCCTCCTGAGACCTCTCCTGGTCCATCTCCTCCTTCTCGTTGTTCTCCTCCAGCACGCCTCTCTCCTTGGCCGTTATCTCGTTGTCCATGGTTGGGCTGCTCTCGGCTTTCAGATCACAGGGGTCATCTGATGGAAAGATGGCAGCGATATTAGAGAGGGGGAAAGCCTGATGGGGACAGAGAGGGTGACAGAAAGGGAGATTTGCAGGTGACAACCCCCTCTGTCATCACCTAAATTCAGTCGTGCTTGGATGGAGCGCATATTGTCTTTTCTTTCTGAATCAACAGCACCATCTTGTGATTAAACCGGCATTGATTCCTTTGTATGCCAAACTCTATTCTACTCATACCCCCTGAGGTTAATATAATTAATAAATGCATAATGTGACTGACAATCCTCTTTTATTATCAGAGCATAGATTGTGATCTTCATCCTCTGGGAATCCATCTGCTAAATCACATGTGCCTAAAATCCTCAAACTGTCTCGTGGATAATGTGTTCATTATACGTAGATGATAACTAGAGAGCATTTATATGTTACATGTGTTTGATTACATTTTTATTCAGATCTGATGCAGCATATCGATCAGATTTACACTCCTTAATCTGCAGTGTGGATTTAAATCTTTAACCAGTAGGTGGAGTAAGTTAGCTGGTACAATGCGGCGAGTGAAAGGGGGGGAGGCGGGCCAGTATGCTGAAGCAATCACCATGACTCACCACTCAGCAATGCACCTCAAAGTCCATAATAACACAAGCTACCACTCATAGTAAGAGAGATGTGACACACACCTCTCTTATATCACACTGTCCTGTCTCTTACTACAGTGTTGTCTGCTTCTTCCTCTTTTTAATTCACTCTCCCTGTCATCCGGCCTGGACTGGGCAGGTTGTTAATGTTGTTGCTGTTGTTAATGCTGATGTATATGCTGTAGGGCAATAAAAACAAACTTGAGTTGACATTAAAACTGCTGTTGCTTACTGGAGCTGCAGAGACAAATGCAGAGAGGGTCAGAAAATTACAACGTGAAGGCAAATCCCCATTTGACGTCCACTCCCATTAGTCAGATGAGAGTTTCTGTGATGCATTGGGAGGCCAGAGCTTAATGTCGATTATATTAACAGTGTTGGTTTGTTTTCAGCGGCTATTTTAAAGTTAAGAGATTAGTTGTACAGCAGTAACAGCCTCTTTCTGAAATGTTGCTTACATCACTGACTGACCTGATATCTTTTTATCGCTCTTTCTCAAATGTGTGCCCTCTAGGGTCAAGTCCATCTCAGAAATAAATGACTAAGTAGCATCGCACATTCATGTTCGAGTGGTCTCCAAGTGTCTCAAAATTGCTGTTTGTACTCAGAGAGCAGTGCAAGGATGGGAGAGAGGACTGGTGTTCACTGAGAGACAGGGATGAAGAGTCGTGATGAGAAAAAGGGTGCAGCAGGGGACGGAGGAAAGCATTAACTAAAGATCTACCTAATTAAGAGTGATGCTCACCGGTGTAATCTTGGCTCTAGGGATGCCTCCATTTCTTGTGATAATTATTTCTCTGCTGCTTGTTTTCTCCCTCACTACATGTTACTATTTCCAGCACAGCCAAACACATGTATTTTCATCGCATATCTCTGACAGCTTTATTTCTTCCTGGTCTCATAATAATGTTAATTTAAACAATGCAGCCCCTCAGAGGCATGTGAGAGGTTTCATGAGCACTGGGCTATTTTGTCATTAAACTTTGATGCTGGTGTAATGAGTTAGTCATAAAGAAGGAAGCTGGAGCGCAGTAGCAGGGAGAGAGCCAGAGCTGCTTGTATAGCCAGCGGCAGCTAAAGGCCATCAAGAGACAAAAGACTTCCCACTGAATATCACTCACATCCAAATCCTTTGGGATGTGTGGCTCGGGGTGCGATAGATCGGAAAGCTTTGGTTCAAGTGGTTTCTGCTGTGTTATAGTTTTAGGATTTTTAAATGCAGCATCCAGACTGTCCACACTCACAAACTGCAGCTCATCAGAAACAACCTCTGTACACATCCTTTTATTTTAAATATCTCCCACAATCAGCCTTACTACCTCTCCAGTGTTTCCTATGGCCTTGTTAATCATATTACAGAGGCTTTATCACATCACCTTGTGAGTGAATGTCAAACACATTGTGCAGCAGAATCAGCTGCAGTGACACCTGTGATCACTCCACCGCATACTTGGCACAGCGCTGGTCTTTAGTCACGCTGCGATTGCATTAGACATGGACGCTGCATGCATACAAGAGCAGGATCGGACAGCAGAGTCATCTCAGGAGCAGCGTTACAGCTCCAGGGAGAAGATGGCTTTATCTGTGCACAACACATTCCTTCATAATCACGTTGCAGCAAAACACATTGAGCATTTCAGTGCAAACACTGTGCCACTTTAGAAAAGAGGCAACAAGCAGACCAAAGTGTTCTTTGTCAGCATCTCAGAATAACTGTCTGTGATCAAAATTTAAACATTAATGTGACAACACAAGCCCTTTGTTTTGTTCCTGATTCAGTGCTGATTCAGTGAGGAGTGTAATGAAATTTGCACTTTGCAAAATTGAGGAGCACAGTGAGGATTTTACCAAACAGCAACATGCAGGGAGCGTGGATGTGGAAGTGGGATATAAAGGAAAGCTTTTCCCCGTGAACCAATTAGTGTGATTATGTAGTTAGTTATAGTATATTAAATACGCAGCAAAAGCTGATAAAGCAACATCTTGAACAAGCTGTCACTATATCTTGACAGTTTGGATATACATCAGTCTCATTTTGTTGCATTTTTCAATAGAGCTTCTTTATGTGGCAAATACATTTACAATCATCTCCCCCTGTGGCTGCTGGTTACATATCGAAGGGAACATCTGGAGTCACACCAGCTGTGAAAAGAAACAACAAGGAGGAGTGAAAACACAAGCTGAAGGCTGTGTACAGGTGTGGTGTGATGGGTGCCTTGTGCTGAACCATGCCAGACAATGGAAATGCAGACAGGTGTGCGTGCGTGCGTGTGTGCGTGCGTGCGAGTACACTTTTGTATGTTTTTGCACAGGTGATTATAATGGAGAGCCAGCTCTGTGCATCCCTGTGTGGTGTGAGTCCCACTTCTGTTGAGCCTACATACACTAGATATATATGATAAGTCTGCTATGTTTAAACTGCATGTGTTCAGTATGTGTATGTATGTCATGAATCTCTGTGTAGGAGGCCATGCATAATGCACACCACCCCCTCCTACCCCAGCTTTGAAGCCAGCCCAGCTCTGATGTTGTAGCTTTTCCCCTGCACTGGCACACTTCCTCGGCAACACATAGCACGGAGCAGGGAGGGGGAGTTGAAAAAAACATGGAGAGAGTGTGCAAGCAAAAGAGGAGAGGAGGGGAAGACAATAAGAGAGATGCCAGGAAGGAGGACAAGTTATGATAAGACCTACAAGTACTCACGCTGCTCGTTTAACCATGAAACTAGCAGGAAACAGATGCAACCATACACCGGGTTCATCTCCATGGTGACCCCAGGCACACCAACAACCCAGGGCTTCAACATATGGAAAGTCACCATGGTAATAAAGCTGCGTTTTTGTCCACAGGTTTGCTTACCATGGAAACCCTGTGTGCGCCATTTGCTTTTCCCTGACGTGAAGCACGAGCGATCTTATCAGGTGCACCTTTACGAAGCCCACACAGTGAGGTCATCATCATATGAGATTTGCTGATTTCAACAGCTTGGGATGAGCAGCGAGCCACAGAGGGTGGAGGTCTCATGAGGTTATTATGAGTTCATATCTTTCTCTCTTTGTACTTCCAGCCTGAAAACTCCGGGGAGAGTGAGGAACAACATCCCCGAGAGAAGATGAGAAAAGAAACAAGAACCACAAGCACCCAAGAGTTGGACCGACTTAATCAACCACTCTGTTATTTAAATGGAAAATCCATGTTTGCACTTTCAAAGGGGAATAAGAAAAAGTGGGTCAATGGAATAAAAGCGCTGCAGAATGTGCTATAATTTGGCCTCATTAGATGAGCATGCACAAAAACCGTGTCAGTGTATACGTACTGTAGGTGATTTATTCAGGGTAAGTATTTTTATAGGAGTGTGTGCATTTGTGTGACGGTGCCATGTGTGTGTGTGTTTGTTGTGTAGCTATTCCATTAAGGGATGTGAACAGCGTCAGAGAACAAAGCAGGGAAAACAAGTGATGCAGTAATAATCCATTTGATCACAAATCAGTGCCTCCCACCTGAAAGCAATCTCTCAGGAAGGTTTTACATCACTTAAATCACAGAGGAAAAAAGGGGATACCACAGCTCAGTGTGTAGCGGCCAAATCCAAAAAGGATAAGAACCCAGAGAGTGAAAGAGGGTGCGCTAATGATAGGTTAGCAACGCCAAGCCTTCCAGAGAGGGAGAAGGAAAGTTAAATCCATAGAAAAGGCAGCAGAAAAGAGCTACATGAGTTCATGAACCTTCTCTATTCACCCAAAAGTTTGAAGAATTTTTCCATTATACAACTAACGGAGAATAAAAAAACATGTGGCACTCTCAATTTTGTCAAGGACCTGCAAAGCGCCTTGAGAGCTTTTTTTCAAAATGAAGCACTTAAATCTGATGGTGGGGGAAAGTGGGGAAGAGGGTGGTGCAGGGAGGCATGTCGCACTGTTCAGGGCTGAGAAAGAACAATCTGAAACGCCTGCGGGTGGAAAAGCATGCAAGATTTGTTTTCATTTGTTGTTTTTTTTTCTCAGAGGTCTCCTCAGCTCCCACATCTACAAAGTTTGTCTAAGGCAGCAACTTTGCTGTTTATTGGTTCCACAGAGCTGAGAAAAATCCTGTTTGTGTACCTTTGGGGAGTATCACTGCTGATGTGAATTTCACAGCATGAGGGCACACCACTGGAGAGGAGCTGAGGGGAAGGAGGAGAGGACAGGAGAGAAATGCTGTGTGGGCTGAGGCGCTGGCAGGTGCAAAGGTTTGTGCATCTGTGCACGCGTGTGCATGTGTGTGTGTTGGAGGGTGTGTGTGTGTTGGAGGGTGTGTGGGCGCTGAAGAGCAGAGGATTGTAACTGAGAGAGGGGGAAGAGATATTGAGTGGTAAAGCAGATAGAAGGATGTAAGTGAGAAATGTACAGCGACTCGTGCAAGTGGGAGGAACAGTATAGTGGTCAGTGGCTGCATGATATACAGACAGCTTCCAAATGTCAGATCATATTGATCAGTGGGAGTGTGTTTGTATAAGAGCATCTGTATTCCCTGTTGGTAGATGTGGAAAGTGATTCTAGAAGCATTTCTTCCAGTGGAGTGTCGAATTTATCCCCAGCAGAGAAAAACTAGAAAATAACTGCTGATCTGAACACAGTCGCCTTTTTCTACAAAACCCGGACGGATGAAAAGTTGAAGCCGACCTGAGTCAGGCCAAAATAAATGTACTTTAATCCATTTAAATTCCCAAGTGTGTGTTATTGAAAAAGATATGAGTTAATACTTCTCATCCTTCAATTGACTTTCCTTTAGCTGTATGTCTGTTCTTATAACAGAGAATCAGTCAGGATTCATACTACTTTAAGCCTGCACTTGGAGCAAAATCTCCAACTTTAAAAGCATGCCTCAGGCTGTGATGAAAGGAAGCAGGTCCCAGGAGTTAAGATAACAGGAACAAGCTTGTTATGGAGGAAGAATTTCTCCTGAGACAGCATCTGTGTTATGATGGTCAATATGAAGGCTTCAGCATAACAAATGAGAAAATTACTCCCTTCACAAAGTGCTTAAATGAGCCTACAGCCAAGTTTTTACAGTCGATATATCAGGAAATAATCCACTAAGTACACGATATAGAAAGTTCAGCTTTAGGACATGGCTACACCGGAAAAGGAAGTCAGATTCTGGCAACCTGGTTGACCTGTGGTCTCCTCTGAGCCTCTCCACACCAACAAACATCCTCCCAGCAGTGTCCCATACAGAGCTGCCCTGTCTTTCAAAAACATGCTGAAAACACACACACTTCTTCCTTGTTGGGACACACGGACAAAAAAACATTCCACACATTCTTCCACAGTCACACAGCACTGACTCTGTGTGAGGCAAAAAATAAAGATGCATTGTGCTCAGTCGCTCAGTATGAAGTTACAGCTGCTGAACACAACCACTGTGCAAATGAGGTACATTCAAAGCTGAACTAAAATAACACAGAACCAACACTGCATGACTCCACATTGCATTAATTCTCAATCAGCCTCAGAGTAGCATATGCAACACATCTAACTAATGACTACAGGCCTACAGTATTTCCCTCCGATGGCTGCCAGCCACTCATTACCTGGCAGTGTGCAGCCTCCATCAAATGTCCACAGATGCCATATCTGACAGTAATGCCCACTCGTCAGTCAGTCTGTCAGCTCGACTACAGCTCCTAATAAAGACAGGCTTCCACAATAATCTCCCCACCTCCTGCCACCTGACCACCCCTCTCCCTCTCTCTCTGTCTCTCTCTCACTCTCCTCTCCCTCCTCCTCCTCAGTTCACCACCCCATCTCTCACTTTTGGAGTAAACACTCCTTTCTCAGGAGATCAACATCAACCTTCAACCTGATCTCTAGGTGCAGCCACACGTCGTCCAACTGTCGCAGATATAAACAACACACGACCAACAACAACAACAACAAAAAAAGCAGCTGCACAGACCTGTAGAGTCCAAAGCCTCCTCTATGAGTGGAGGTAAACGCAGTCCATCCATAGCCCCCTGTAAATGCAGCAAAGAGAGGAAGAGTGGGCGAGAGAGGGTCAGAGGCTCCACACACGCCCACCTCAGCTGCAGGGAGATAAAAACACACGGAAAGTACTGAGCGCAGTGTCAAGTGCTCGCACGCAGGCTTCAGTGTACATATAAACACACGCACACACAGAAACGCGGACTGTACCTCCGGAGAGTTTGGGAGGATCCGGGGAGCTGAAGGCTGAGCTCGGGAGCGTGGGAGAGATGCCGAGAGGGAAGAGGGGAGGAGCAGAGTGGAAGGGAAAGATGCTGTTTTCCAGACGGCAGGCTCCGTCTCCCTGCACAGACCTCCCTCCCTCTCTCCCTCTGTTCCTCTCTCACACACATACACACACACACACACTCGTTCTCTTCTTGTCTGACTCTGTTTACTATTTTTGCTCTCTACTTTCAACTCCATCCCTTTTTCCAGTGTCTCTTCCCATGCTTTGTCCCCCTTTTGGTTATGGATGCACACTCAAACGATCACTTAATATCCAAAGATGCAACCATGCAACATTAATTACAGATTAAAGATTAAAAAAATAAGATTTATAAATCAAGATAGAGACCACTTTTTCAAAATTCTCACTTCATATCATATTTGATACATGAGTTTTTGAGACCTCTACATCATCAGTGTGACATTTGTGAGAGTTAATAAAAAAAATGTAATTAAATTAAAAAGAAATCTCTCTCTCACTTTCTCTCAATCTATATCTATCTATATATTTATATATGCATTTATTTTTATTTTTACCTCTATTTGTTTTTGTCAGAAGGTTTAATAAACACTTGGATTTTTAAAAATCAGAATTTGCTGGCCATTATTTGATGGTTCAGGCATTACGAGATTAGAGAAGCTCGAACGTTTTTGTTTGGTTTTGTTTGGTTTTTAGTTTGACAGCTAAATATAACATTGTAAAAAGAAATAGAGGCAAAATAGGACTATGGGAGTGCATCAAGTTGACAAATGTGCTAAATACAGGTTTCATAATCAGTGCAAAGGAATAAAATATACATCTAACAGCAGTAAATCACAACATCCAAACATTGTGCAGAAACTTGCCTCATTTATTTGTGCTTTTCCCTATGCATACACACATTCACACACTCACAGACACACACGCTCTGCCTCACTCACTCATGCACATTTGGCCTTGGCCCCTGAGCCAAATGAATTTACTTATAATGAGATCCAGACAGGCAGGCTGTTGCAGTGGAGGCTGACAGCTAGCATTGCAGATTACTGATCATTTCCCCTCCATTGTTCATTTCCTCCCCTCCCCTGTGCTGCTTCTCTTTCTCTCTCTGTTTACTGCTAATGAACAGCATCTCTTATGTTATAAACAGCATCGTGAACCGCACCACCACCTCCTCCTCCATTTTTATCACTATACCCTTCACACGCACGCTCTTTGTTTCTCTTTTCATATCTCACCTCTTTCTCTCTCTCACGTGCCGCTTCAGCCGCTATCACATCTGGCAACTTCTGTGCAGCATGTAAGAGGCCAGACATGTGAGGTGTGCCGTGAAAGCCTGAAAATATGTCAGCAGAGAGACAGAGAGAGGAAAGGAGGGCCGGGGCGAGCCGAGCCGCTTGCTGGCCCAGAAGGAGGATAGAGGATATCACAGCACTTGTCAGAGAGCAGGAAGTGCTATGCAGACACAGATACATACACACAATCTTGTCACACGTGCTCATGTGCAACCTGGTGACATGTGAAAGAGGAAATGTTTAAAAAAAAAAAAAAGCAGAAGTTGTGTCACAGAAATAGAAAGAGGAGAAAACCTTTGTCTGGGTATGAGCATGTGAGTGTCTGTACCTGTGATGAACAGCAGGTGATTTCACAGGGTCAGGAAAACAAGAATCAAGGGATAAAAAGTAGCAGATTGTAAAGACTGATGTCTGCTTAGGAGCACTTCTTCACTTCTGTGTGGCTCCGTGAGGCTTTTTCCTTAGGCAGCTATAATCCTCCAGACAAGCATCCTGAGCCGGGAGACATCTTTCAACTTGAAGTCATCCCACAGTCTTCTTACCGCACACCATAACAGCCCCCACACAGACACATACATGGACGCACAGGAAGGGAGAGCTGTGGAGAGAGAGCCGGCTGACAACACACGACGAGGTGTTGATAATGAGCTGACAATGTCTGGCTTCAGTCCACAAGTGTCACTCTAGTGTGGCAGCAGCCTGGTCGCTGAGCACAACGGGCAAAGAAGGAATGCAGATACCATGAGATACCAGTAAGAAAAAAATAACTCAGTGTTTGTGTAGAAGTGCTTGCTGAACCAGATGGATGACATGTAACTGGCTCCAGACAGTTCCTCTGGGCTCGGATGTAAAGCTATTTGCCAAACTACACTAAGTGGACTATTAAATGCCATTGGAAGCACCACTGACAATCACTCAGATTTTTTTGTGGGAATTGACACCAATTTTAAAGTTATGCTTTGCTTAAAATAACAACGAAATGGAAAATTACGCTATGAAAAGCCTCCACAAGAGTCGTTTGGCCAGGGTCTGCTCACCCCGCAGTAGGAGAGCGTTAGAGATGAGCTGTTTGTTCTGTAATAGAGAGCAGTCCCACAGAGTGTGAGGTCATATGAAGGGAATCTCTCCAATCTGCTCATACTGCAGTCTTTGTTTTGTCCACAGCTACGGTACAGATCTCAGGAATGTGAGCCTGTGAGTGACGTGCAACACAAATGAACACAGGACACACAGAAAGCCAACTGTTTCTTGTTTCTTAGTATTTGTAATATATGTCTGCATTGCTGTGGTGTTACACTCAGCATGATTCATTCATGTAATCTTGAGTGGGATGATTGTTTGAATGGGAGTTTTGAGACTTAGAGACGGGATTTACACAAAAATGTGCATCATCAATGTGAGGAATCAATGTCGTGTCTGGTGGTTTTGGCTACGTTAACGGCATAGGGAGGTTATATGTCAGTCTGAGAGCTGGTCTACCACTTTGCTCCAGACTGAAATATTTCAAAAACAATTTAATTGATTTCCAAAGGTCAAATCCCACTGACTTGGTAGAATATTTATGGTATTAGGAAACGACTCCTAATAACTTTCATGACCTTCTGACTTTTGCTCTTGCACTAACGTGGTAAGTGTTTGCATGCTGTCATTAATTCTCAGCTCACAGTCACAGGTAGGTGGCTGTAGACTCTTTGTTTTGGTCATTAATCTAAGTGCTAAACAGGTAGAGACTTCTAAATGAAATAACTAACTGGGTCTGTCAGCTGGTTGAAGATGGTTTATCAAATATTGTCCACCAACAAAAATAAGTAAAGATGACACTGAAACGTCTCGTTATATAACGAAAAACTTCTTGAAGAGGGGCCCTCAGTAAAAAGAAATTGTGATTGCATAGTGTATAGTCATGTATGGTGCAGAATGCTAAATCAAACTGTGAGCAAATCTGGGGCAGGTAGTTGTTGTTCAATGGGTCTATAGCTGAAATACAATGCAGTGAGCTGCAGTGTGCCTTTAGTTAGATTTCAAAGGTAATGGGAAACATACACAATACACAGTGAGCTGGAGGAATAGGAAACAAAAGGGGGCCAGAGGCACATAATTGTATTGGTAATTAATCAAGTCCTGAGAAGAACAAAGCATGGAATAAAAAAGACCTAAACTCAGACCCACACAGGCCAATAATAGACATTACATGTGAAATGCAGACATTAGATGGACCTAATAGACACTGGTGGACATGGCAAAAGAAGATACTGTGAAGCAAACAGGTGCATCTCCAATAACCACATTTTCAGTATTGTAGCGTGTACACCACAGATTGTTAAATCTGTGTAAAAAAAAAATAGATTACAATGGTTAACTGCCTCTCTGGTGGCACTGGTCAACTTGCAAAAACCCCACTACAACCATTCAGTAAACATAATTTGCTTGTGGATGCACCAGAGGGATCAACAGGCAGTATAATTATTCTGCCGTGACAGTGTATCATTGTCACTGTCAGCTAGCCATGTAATGGAACCTCAGAGCTATAAAAGACAGTGATTCACCCCACAATCCACTTTACACCACTGGGCTGCCAGCCTTTAACTCCAAGCATCACTGTGGCGCTCTGTGGTTGCCTAGCAACTAAAGAAAATTGGAGGTGCCTTTGAATTAGGGCATTTTAAGAGGTGATTTATATGAAGACTTTGATGATAAATGTCTCCATAAATCTGAAAATTTCTACCGGCTATTTCTATGTATTCATCACTGGAACTTCTAATTCTGGTCACAGACACTGCAGCGTCACAGAGCTGCAGGTCTCACACTGCGTGGCTGAGGTATGAGGTTGTGGCTCATTGGCTAGATGCAGGATACATTTTTATGTTATAGTGCAAAAACATAGGAAGGCAACAAGCTCCGTTTCCATGACACCATAAACAGGAAATGGGAAGGGCTCACTGCTACCGGAGGAGTCTACGTAAATCACTGTGGAAGTTGCCAGAGAGGTCAGAACTTTCCCATGATCCCATGGATGAGTGACACACAAACACAAAAATACACTCTCACGCACGAAAATATTCACTAAATCAAAACTAACAATATGTGCAGCTAATTCTACACACTTCCCACTCTCTCTTTTGTCTTCCAGGGAGAAGAAGAAAAAAAAAAAGTGTCCCCCTCACTCCCACTCAGAGAGCAGGAGTGAGGCTGCGGCAGCCTTTTTGGTGGCCTCCTCCAGGTCCCGTCCCCTACGGTCACCATGCCAACCTGTGTGAAGAGGAGGCTTAGCTGCGGGCCCAAAGAGACTTGATGAGGTCCTGGGATAATTAGCAGCTCATTATGGAGCCCAGTGAATAGGCCAGTGAGCTCCAGGAGCCACAAGGGACCATGCAACGGAAAATACACAGGATTGGAGCTCACATCAAAGGGAAGCGCTCACTTTTTAGACCACATAATAAAGACAAGAGAGAGATTGGGAAAAGAAATATTGCTCTCATTCACACCTACAAATATAGCTCATAATCCCTGTTTTTAAGCCCCTGTGTGTGTGTGTGTTTGTGCGTGTGTGCGCGCTTGCGTGTGTGTGTGGGGGTGGCTGTGTATGTGTGTGTTAGTTATGATCTCAGCGTCACACCAATCAGTATTTCTTTTCTACCCCAGAGGCCTTAGTTGCTCCACAAATGCATGAAACACAGCCAGTACTCCTACACACACACACACACACACACACACACACTGCAAACAGCCTCCACCACAGTTGTTTCCAATCAAAATAAAGAAAAAAGGAGATTAAGGAGGAGGACCTGCTGCACAGTGCACAGATGTTAATTTCAACCATCTGGGAAAAACAATCTACCAGACCTCAAGAGTTGATTCATATCAGAGAAGTTGCCTGAATAGCATTCAGATTACGGCACAAGACAGAGTAACAAACAGAGTCTATGCAAGGTTAATGTCCTTTACAGCATCTGAAGTCGATTTGAAGTCAGGCATTGAGAGAGCTCAGCAGCGGATCAAAGCCAAAACAAGATCAGATCTTTTCTCTCTCCTGTTTTTTTCACCTTGGTTTTCTTCCCCAACCTCAAGGATACGGCATCATGAGCAGTGCATCTTCCCTGTTGGCAGAAGCAGACCTTACTGCATGGAGCATTCAGCCTTTTCAAAGTGTTTTGTTATCTTTGATGCCTGAAAATTGAAGCGTGTTGGGTTTGATTGGTGATGCGGTGGTCTATTATTGAAGTGGCTTTCCTCTGTGGAGCGGCGCCGCATGTCAAAGTGGTGTAAAGGACGTCCTTCGCCCACATGGACTAAAAGAGGCATCGCTACTTTGATTTGTCCTGGAAAAATGTCTCCAAGAATCAACGATCAATCCCCTCAACACGGTTCTCACCTGCTGCTAATTAGATCACTAACGATGTCTGGAGCTACAGCTTTTCATTCAAATCAAATGTTCTGGCATCTTTTCAGAGACGCAGCCTTTAAAGAAACAAACAGAAAATAAATTACCAGTTAAAGTCTAATTAACGTCACAACTGCAACACAAGTCAACTAAAGAAAAGCAGAAGCAGCTGAGAGGCTTCACTGATGTTTCATCAGAGGAGAAGCAGCAGATCGAGTCACGCTGCACATTTACATGTTGTTGTTTTGTTGTTGTTGTTTTTTTACTACACCTCAGAAAACAAACAAACAAAAAGATATTTATCCATCAAGGACATGTTGGAAATCTCTGCCCACTACTGACATTCAGGCTTTTCTCATGAATTTTTGGTCCAAAACACAATTTATTTACCTACTAATCTCTAATATAAGTTTTAAATGATAAAGATATTTTGTATTTTAACTTGAGTCAACACAAAAAGACCAGAATATAAAAATAACAATGCTCCCACTTTCAGTTTTTGTCATAAATACTCAAACTGAACGTGTATCAATCCGCTGCTGAAAATAGTTCCCAAACACACACCAGGCACAATCAGGAAAACATTGTTTCTTTTTAAAAATAGGAAACCACCATGTTTCCTCAGATGTATCTAGCAGCCAATGAAAAGACAGGTCTCTAATAACAGCAACTAAAAGCAGGGGGAAAACTAAAGATTTCACAATAAAAGCTCTGATAAGAAACAGAGGATTTCTTTCCAAATAAAGTGTTGAGTTTGTATGAACAGTGAGAACAGAAACTTCAGTGTTTTGATCCTGTTTGAACATCAAACTGTCACTGATGTTTCCATGGCAACAGTGTTAAGCACAGCTGCTGATTATACGTCAGTGGAGGTCGGTGCTCTCTGAGATCTTTAAGCTGCAACATTATATTTCTGCATTAGTGACATCAAAGGGTGATGCAGGTCAAATGCATTGTGCATTAGGTTCATATTAGATCTGTTAGTCTGCATGAGGTCCCAGATTAAAACCCAAACACCCAACGCTCATGATTTCCTCTGTCATCCACAAAGAAAGCAAACAGGAGCAGACCCACACAGGACAAGTGGCCACAGGCAAAAGGACTCGTGCTTTTATTATTTTCTTTGAATTTATTTTTACCCTCCGCTTCTCTAACTCTTTCTGGAGCATCTCTGCTCTCGACTTTTCGAGGAGCAGGCTCCGCTCAAGCTGACGAATATGGGCATGCTCCAATTTCGTCTGAGTCTACAGGAAAGAGACAAAGACAAAGAAGAAGAAGAAGAAGAAGAAGAAGAAGAAATAGTGTGAAAGGGAAAGAGACCAATAAAGATCAAAGGGTGAGTGATAGCGACAGGAACAACAGATGATCAAAGTGCAGCTCTGTGCAGAACTCTGGGTTTGATCATGGGAGGAGGAGGTTGGAGAAGGAGAAGTTAAAGATGCACTTTTAATCAAAGTGCATGTTGCAGTGGAGACAACTTTGTCTTCAGTGGTTCATGAAGACAGAAGTTGTCCCTGTGTTTGGCTCAGACACATGTCAGACAAATACTGAATCAGATGAACTGGAGAAACATTCACATAACTTACAGTCTGTAATTAACTCCCCTGAAAAATGAAGAACAACACGTACGACCTGAGCATCTAAAGCCTGAAGTCGTGTTCCTCTGAGCCACACATCTCCACTGTTGTGCAAAATGCTCCAAAAAGCCCTTTGGTAACCTGTTGAACTTCAGTTTATTACCTCTGACAAGGAAGTTATGTTTTCACCTGTTTGTTTGTTTGTTTGTTTGTAACATTACAGAAACACTATTCTCTTCATGATTAATTATTTTTGCAAAGATAAGAAACAAGTGATTAGATTTTGGGAAAGATCAGAAGGTGAAATCTGATCCAACAATCCAGAAAAATACCAGGATACTTTTGCTGTTTCACCACCAGGGGGCAGCAGTGTTCAGACTGTATCATCAGCACAGCTGGATCCTGGAGGTTTGTGATCTCTGAGGGTGAAATTAAAAGGCACCAATGGGCTGGAGCTTCACACAGAGGTGGGAAATACTGAGACAGACGAACACAGAGTTAGTTTTGGTCAGAAAACAGAATAATGTGAAACTTTGAATCCTCTGATCTGAGCTGCGGTGATGAAGCAGTTTGAGTTTTCACTCTGAGCAGGTCTCAGTCCACTCACAGTGACGTTACTTTTCCTGCTGTAAACATCCAGCCACTGTTGTTCTTACTACTTTATAAAAATAATTCATAACTTCAGAAATCATCCCTTCATGAGGCTCGGTACAGGAACAGCAGCAGGTCTGAGCAGAGAACAAACTGGATTTATCTTCCCTCCAGCATCTGTCTCCAGGGACCAACGGGACCGAGGGCAGATCCTCTACCTCCTCCAGTGGACTTCAGGTACAAGTTAGACTTTCATTCAAATCAGCCACTTTTAAATCCTTGTATTTAGTCTGACTTTATGTATCAGCCCATGAAACATCTGCGCAGCTGAGGACAACACGAAGCAGACACCACCACATCTGTCCTGCTGAAGCAAGAAGCTCCTCTGCTCTCCTCTCATTTCAGATATGTAACAAATACAGTATTTATAAGCACATGTGGTTTGATTTTGTCCATCTCAACCATCAAAGACATTATCACTTCCTGTTGTCTTTGTGTCCAGTAATCTGCTGACAGGGATGTTCAGGTTACACAGCATCAAAAACCGTCTCCTGAAACACGATATTAAAGTTGTGACCACGAGGAAATGTGTATTAATCATTTTATTAAATACCTCCAGGTCTCCCTTGGTGATGGACTCTTCTTCTACTCTGAACTGGAGGTCCTCCACCTTCCTGGAAACATCAGAGGAAGTGAAACATCAGCAGAAGTGAAGGTGACTCAGACTCATCAGGCAGGTTTGGATCAACTGGGTTTAATGACTTAAGTTTAACTTAAAGTTTGGTTTTGGTGGAGAACCATCAAAGTACTGGTCAAAAACAACATGAAAGAAACACTGTAACTTCTAATCTTCTAAAAATATGAAAACTGCTAAATGGGAGTTTGCTACTTTAAATTCATTTCTGAACTTGTAACAATTCGAGACAATAAAATGATGCATGAGTTGTGTAGTTTGACAGTTGTTGTGAATAACTGTGGATGTTTTCACCTCAAAATGTGAAATAAATGTTTTTAAATCAGTTTCAAAGTTTTTACCTGTGTAAATATCCTTCATCAAACATTAAAGAGTAAAAAATGATCCATCAAATTAAAGTTACAAAGTGTATTTTACCTGGAGAGTATTGCAGTATTTCTGTGCTCTGTTGTTTATTGACAGTTTTATTTTGACAACAGTTTTTATTGATGATTTCTTACAGCCTGTGTGTAAATGATCCTGAACCAAACCTGAAATATTCATGTCTGACTCTGTTACAGTTAAAGCAGCAGGATGATAACCCTAACCCTCACAGGTGGGTGTTTTTACCTCTTCTCTTCTTCCAGCTGATTGGCCAGTTCCAGTTTGTCCTTCTGTGTGGTGGCCAGCATGGCTTTGACCTGCTGCAGGGTCCCTTCGTTCTCTGTGACGTACTGAGGACAGAGGACCAACAGTTAGTGTGAGGACACAGTCCCGGCTCTGCTCTGTCTTCAGTGTGTGTGACACACACACCTGCACGTGTTGGGCCTTGACCACGTTCAGCTCCTTCTCCACCTCACAGATGTGGCTGTTGGCCTTCGCCACCTCGGCTCGCTCCAGGTCCCTCTCGGCCAGCAGCTGCTCGATGTGCTGCTGCTTCTCCTTCAGGGCCTCCTGCAGGGCGGTGGTGCCCGAGATCTTCCGGGCGTAACGTGAAGAGGTCTCCGTCAGCTTCAAGGAGGGAAACGAAAACACGAGGAAGAGGAGAAGGGAAGAAGATCAGGAAGAGATGGAGACAGATCACACACATTATCTCTCCTCAGATCAGAGTCAGTAGATCTTTGTATCTTCTCTCACATGATGATTACCTCATAAAAAACTCTTTCATTTCCTGTGATCTTAAAGTGACAGAACTTTAGCTTTGAGTTGAAAACCAGTTTCAAACTATTTGGTGAACACACACCTTCATGTGATCACTGAGAAATTATTTCATTATCATGAAAAACTAAGGATCAAAGAAAATGATGTTATAATTATGAAACAGTCAGGACACATTTAAAGAGGCGACATGACAAATATAAAGTTTTGAAATGACACTGACCACATCAAGCTTCAAACAACAACTTCACACCTCAGCCTGTAAAAAGCTTTTATTCTAAACTTTCTGTCCTTTGATCCTCCGAGAGGAAAAGATCAAAACACATTCACTTTACTGAAAGCTGCACTGCACACTTTGACCACTAGAGGGGGCTGTGTGACAGGATTCTCACCAGAGGGATGAGCCCAAATCAGACACTTTGATTTAAACACAACTTCCTGTTAAAAGGACAGTTACCTACAAGACTTTAAATCAACTTTTTTTGTGTTTTAAATATGATGAAAGTTCACAAAACAAAAACACAAACTATTTTGAGCAGAGGCTTTAACATACTTTCAAAATAAAAGCTCTCCAGAGGTCGGTTGGTCTAAAAGTCTCATATTAATACTTCTACTAACCTTTCTCTGATCATTTCCAGCTGATGATTTTCATTGATCAGTGGCTGCAACATGTTTTTATTTTATGTTGTTTTTTATGATTTTTTTTTTAATTCCTGCAAACAAAATGTGTCATTTTCCTTCTGTTTTCTCCTTTCATGTCTCCACCATGTCTCTATTTTAATCTTTTAATAATGAGAATTCCCAAACTATCCAAGATGTTTAACAGGTGAACAAACTAACGACCCATTCAAACACTGGCTCTAAATGACTTCAGCTGGATCAGGACTAACTCCTGAAATCCTGATGTAAACTGAGTCGTGTGAATGAGGAGCAGCCGACTCCCTCACCACTTAACTAAATGAACACAGCAAACATCTTTAGGGAAGACAGCATGTCCCAATATCTGGTATCAGCCTGATCATTCACAGAGGCTGCTTTCAGACTCTGCTGCCAACAATTAAGCAAAGTAACGGGGAGTGTTTCTCCACCCGGGACCTGGCATTCAACCAGGAACTGAAAAAAAAAAAAAAATCAATGTGAGCTGTCCTGATGTCCTGCTGCCTCCATCCTGCTCCCTCCATCCTGCTCCCTCCATCCTGCTCCCTCCATCCTGCTGCCTCCATCCTGCTGCCTCCATCCTGCTGCCTCCATCCTGCTCCCTCCATCCTGCTCCCTCCATCCTGCTGCCTCCATCCTGCTGCCTCCATCCTGCTCCCTGCCTCCATCCTGCTCCCTCCATCCTGCTCCGCCTCCATCCTGCTGCCTCCATCCTGCTGCCTCCATCCTGCTCCCTGCCTCCATCCTGCTCCCTCCATCCTGCTCCCTCCATCCTCCTCCCTCCCTCCACCCTCCACCCTCCATCCCCCCCCCTCCACCCTCCTCCCTCCATCCTCCTCCCTCCATCCTGCTGCCTCCATCCTGCTGCCTCCATCCTGCTGCCTCCATCCTGCTGCCTCCATCCTGCT